>VZTG01005545.1:1134125-1406674 GCA_013397845.1 Melanocharis versteri | reverse complement strand
GGGGGGGGGGGGGGCACTTGTTATCACACTTGTTTTCTGGAGCAATCACTAGGCAGACCGGAGTCCTACTTCATAAGAAGTGGCTGGACGTTGCTTGCTGATAGGAAACAGAGAATAAATTTTGTTTTCCTTTGCTTCTGCATGTGGCTTTTGCTTTTGCTTTATTAAACTGCCAATCTTATTCTGTCTTCTGCTCACATCCTGCTGAGAAGGGGAGTGACAGAGCAGCTTGGTGGGCAGCTGCTGTCCAGACAAGGTCAACACTCCACAACTGGAAATAATTCCCACTATTAAAAAGGAACTGCATCATATGCCACAATTTCCAACATTCTGGAAATAGTAAGTGCTTGGTTTATACATCTGCTGGCACCAACAGTGATTCTGTCTGGCAGTAAGTCACTGGATGAGTACCATTCATTCTCAGTATTACTTTGGCAGTTCTGAAGCTACTCTCCTCATGCTACTGTAATCCTGCACCTATACCTATATACAAAACGTGTTTTGCAAGAGTCTCTATCTTGCCGCCCGCCTCAGAAATCCCAAGATCATGAGCTTATCAGATGTCTGTAAGTTGCTCTGTAATTGAAAAACAAAATTGATTTCATTCCTCAAAATTACGCATTAAAAGATACGCTAGAACAGAGGTAGAACAAACATTTAGTAGCACAAAAGCAAAACATATTGAAAAGATGCACTGAAGCAGTACAGTTATTATTTCAACTACTAGAGACTATGCTTCCAACAACTCAACTCCAAAACTCTTTAAATCAATCAGAACAGTAGAAAAAGAACACTGATGGGACAGTCAAAGAACTTCAGAGAGTTTTAAGAAATTAGAAATAATTTCAAAAATTAGAATATCAGACCAAACATCATAAGAAGTCTCTAAGAAAGTGAAAGCTGTTTGGAGACTCAAAAGGATTCAGAGGTAACAAACCAGAGATTACGATGTGAGCAATTATGAATGAAGACTTGGGAGACGTAAGAAAAGAGTAAGTATAAAGGCAGCTGTGGGGAGGAATCTTGATACTGTGTACTTAAGTACTCTTAAAGCGTTTTAACACTAGTAACACTGTCAACTGTTACCTACAGACACTGAAAAAGCCATACGCATGTGCACACATTGATACAGCACCTTTGCAAACTGCTGCTGCAGACAGCCCTTGCCTTCTTGCCCAACAACTAGTAAAACTGCCTAAATACAACACTCTCCAAATCCATTAAGGAGCTTTTGCCATGTCACTTTAGTCTGGAAAACAATCAGTGGAGTTACACAGAAGGAGATAGAGGTATCAACCACACTGCAACTTTTTCAGAGGAAAACCCCACTGTTGCAATAATAACCCAACATTTTTGAATTACGTGTTACAAGAATCAGTTTAGATTGATCCAAAAATCAAAAGGCCTTACAATACAATGAAAAAATAATTAAAAATTCAAACTAGTATCAAGCTGCAAACGGCACCTGTTTTAGATGGGTATATGGGGTGAGAATGATAGAAGACTAAGTGGCAAGGAGAATGCAAACAGAGCAATTATTCACTTTATATCAAAATTTTATACACTTTCTGCATTATATAACTTCAGAATTACAGTTCCATCACCAGAAAGAAGTTCCAACTGCCCCATTTCTCTCTACTCCTAGCTATATCCTGAAAGTCTCTACTCTTGCCATCTGTAATACTTTAGAGACCTCTCAGGATTTACTGCTGTTTTTCATTACTTGAAGAAGCTTGGAGGGGTCTGAATCACTAGACTAACACGAGAAGTGAGGAATGAAGGGTCAGGAGCAGAAGAAAATCAGCATAAGTCCATCTCTTTGAAATGGCAGTCTGATTTCATTGCCTGTTGAGCCAGTGTTTTACTGCTTAGGTCAAACCGCAGCACTTTTAACTGGCTTCCTCTATGTATCTTCAATTCTTCTACTTATTTGGCCTGCTAGCCACACAGGATTAATTACCTTTCATACTTACTTGAAAGAGAAATAATCACTCACATTCAGCATGATTTAAGAGTTTTTCAGGCATTTGTGCTACTACAAGCTAGCTTTCATGCAGGGGACCACATGGCCCAACATACCCAAAATACACCTCTGTCCTTCCATGCAAGAAAACCTCAATACATCAAGAACCCCTCCAAAAGACTGAAAAACAACAGTGTATAAAAGGGAGGAAAAGTGAACTTTTAAATCCAGACATACTACCTTTCAGTGCAGGCACATAGTTTTCTGTCTTCTTTAAAATTTGTTGATAGGTAGCTATCGCATTCTCATATTTGCCTAGAATCTGCTCAAGTGCTGCAGCTCTGTAAATGCTGTACACGAGCCCTGGGTTCAGCTCACTTGCTTTCCTGAAGGATTTCAGAGCTGTTGAGTAGCTACCTCTGTTCAAGTAAGCCTCCCCTAGAGACTCCCAGCAGTTGGAATCCTTTGGATCAGCCCTGAGAGCTGCCTGCAAGCTGAAGATATCAAGATATACAATTATTTAAATGAAATATGATACAATTTGGCATATATTATTTCCTTTCATTGTACATGCTCAGGACATTAATTCTGCATTATATACTCTTCAGGACACAAATGCACAATTACATAGAACTTTCAAACACAGCATAATAGCTTTTTCATCTTCAGAGGGCACTATACAATTTTAGGCATTGTATCTCACCCTGGCTATTCAGTGCTATAGCAGGCTTGTCTGTGCCTGTCACCGGGCTTGTCAGTACCAAACACTGCTATGTCAACAAGACTACATTCTGTGAATTCTAGAACTGAAGAAAGACACAGCTTGCTCAGACCCATTTTGCATTGTTAAGTACAAGCTATAATCACCTAACTTATTTTGAAAACTTGCTATGTGCAAAGACCATTTCATTGGAATTTGTAGAAAAGGATTTAAACCAACCACCAGTTCTCTTACTCAGCCACTGCTTGTGACGGCTGACCAGTTCTCAGATAATAAAGTCCACGATGAAGCCAGGCCCATTTTGCTGTACCAGGTCTTGCTTTTTCAGTTACTCCATTCAGGATTGACAGAGCAGTGTCCTAACAAAGCACCAAATGCTAAGTTAGTAAACAAGAAATGTTTTTAAAATATTCTTATGACTTTCTATGCTTTCCTCAAAGCAGCAAGGTGGAGGATGGTAAAAAGAAGTTACACAAGCTAAACAAAGAAAACCCCCAACTTTATGTTCCCTACTGAAAAAATCCTTCATCTATATCACACGTAATGACTCCAATGTTATGCTTGGTTTTCCCACCCTTCTCCCCAGACAAATTTAATTTGGAATTGGAACACAAAATTGAAGCAAGTCCAACCATAAAAGCTGCCATGCAGTGACAGAACATTTGTTTTCAGATCTTAAATACAGAGGAAACCTGAAGTGATTCCTCAAAGAGGAGGATTAATAGAACAAAACAGCAGTAATCTGACATTCTGAATGTACAATACCATGTCTCCAAGTTCCACACTTAAGTTGACAGCTGCTGTTCCAGATTCTTCATCTGTCTCATCCAGTTCAAAAGCCTTTTTATAGCAACCACGAGCTCTACTTTTGTCTCCAGCAATGTCTCTGTAGTAGTTACCTAGATAACAAAAGGCACTTCCCAAGTAGCTGTCCAATTTTGCGGCCTATAAGGAAATAGGAACACAACATCAGACAGCATTCTGAAGGATTATACTCACAGACAGGTCCAGTGGCAACTACTTGTTCAGTCTCTGCTTATCATATTTCTTAAGCCCCTTCTGTGATATATCTGAGTTGTTGAACTTTATTTTAAAATTGCACAGATTACCTGAACTTTAAATATCTGGAAAATCTGCTACAAATCTCATGACACAAAGCATTTTGTACAAAAAGTACTAAAATAGTTGGGCTAGGAGAAAGCAAATCTTTATGACATCTCATAATTTTCATGTTCTACTCTGTTTCAATCATTATGTTCATACTCTTACCATATTACACCACAATTAACTCCAGCCTTTTCTAAAGCTTCAGTTCCTTCTTAGGTGCACTTGGCAGATTTGCTTATAGTTAAGAAACCCACAGCCTCCAAGTAGCAGGAAACAGCTTCGTCAATAATAATAAATATTACATAAGATGGTTTAGAACTGAAAGAACTGTTCACTTCAACTACATTTGCCACTACACTCCGCTGTTATTAAAATGCAAACAGTAGGCAATGATTTGAGTTCCCGATACCTATCATGAAGTTACACGGTGAGTTTACAAAGCCTGGAGTTTTATTTCATATACTTCCAAGTTACTAATACAGATGGCAAACTAAATCTTTTGGATTCATGTTATGATCTATGTTCAGAGAAAAAGCCACAATCACTAAAACCACAAAGATCAGGAAAAACATATAAATATGGGGCTTTACCAACCTACATCCTTGGACAGACGGTGAAACCCTAACAGCATTCTCAACTTTTTTCCTTCATGTTTTTCCAACTTGAATTCTGCCCTCCCTATTTCAAAACGTCTCCGAAGATGTACACTGCATATCTAGAGGCCTCCACTTTCCAATCCCCGAGGAGAGAAGATTGAGGGAATCACCATTAAGTTTTGCCAATTCAAAGGCCTCAAGAATTAGTTGAAAAGAAGAAAACAAAAGCAGGGAGATTTGAGGTAACTGCACAGCTCCCTGCAATGCCTTTTTGCACAGCAGTACCTAGTTTACAGGCTCTGTAGGCTCATATATTGTTAACAAGGAGAATATTCAAGTCTTTCATTCCAGTCAGTGTATTTTCCATATTTGGCTTCTGATGGAGGAAAACACTAATTCTACATCAACAGTTAAAGCAGTCTTTACCTTCAAGAACTGAGTGAGTGCTTTTCCTTTGTCTTTTTTTGTCTCATCACTCATGAACCAGTATGTGAGTCCCAGGTACTGATGATACTCTGCAGTTCCAGCCTTCCTTTCAATAGCATTTAGAAAACTAAACAAAATGAACATAGGTCAGGTCAGACAAATTCTCAAAAGCTGCAAAACACTGCATTCTACTCTCCCACAACACTTCCCTGTTAGAGGAAAGAAAACAGAAGTCTACCTTTTTTCTGCCTGTTCATAGTTCTTTTGGGAATAATGGATGAAACCCTCTAGAGCATGGGCCTCAGCCAGGTCAGGGTGGGACAACAGAAGCTCTTGTGAAATCTGCAAAAGGATGTCATTTTTCCCTAGTTACTCCCTCTATGAAACCAAGAAATGTACTTAGCTCACAGGAATGACAAAAAGCACTAACCTTTGAAGCCTGATCCATTAAACCTTTGTTTAGATAAGCCTGACCCCTGAGAGCTGAAACCACTGGATCACTGCTTGCATCTACAATCTAGAAAACCAAGTAATAAATACAATTAATTTATTCTCTACCCACATTAAGAAGTCAAAGGTATCAAAAGCAGACAGATTGCACGAAGATAAAGACAAAAAAGCATTTAGACACTTTATTACTCCTGAGAAGACCTGGAATAATTCTGATGAAGATCAAGTATAAGACTGTAGAGAGCAAGGACAAAGGTACAGAAATATGAAGAACAACAGCAAAGAATGAAACTGTGTGACAAAAACAAGGGGAAGCAACTTCTGCTAAAGCTTAATGACTGAATTATAAGGTAATATGTTCTTCTTCATAAATAATGACAAGTGAGTGACGGACACGGGAGGCAGGATTATAACATGAGTTCAAATTAAGATGAGTAACAGCACAGAACCAGCAAGAACCCAGCAACAGTGAGCAAGACCAGACAAAGTCAAAAGTGACAGCTTCTAAAATTAGAATTGTAAATGAAAAAGAGCTGCAGCAAAGCCTGAAAAAGCAGGGATGGAAGAAATGTTTGAATTACACGACAGCTGGTAGGAACGGTCTAAACCACAAAGTTGAAAGGGGGCCAGGGTAGAAACACTCAGCTTAAGTACAGAATGATAAGAGCACTTTTTAATATTTAAAAAAACCCAAAACATTTTAGTCAATAAAAATACCTGCTCAAGTGCTTTAATGGCTTCTTCTGCAGCATCAGCATCAGCTATTTTAATCAAAGTCTCTGCTTTCAACTGAAGGGCAAGGTTCTTCCACTGAAGATTAGGACCCTCAGGAGTTCCAAGAGCCTCAAGAGCTGTCAACAAGAAGAACTTTTCATCAAGTTAAACAAGAAAAGAAAAAGTACAGAGAGCAGCACTCTTCCAAATATTTTTAAAATCCTGTTAATTACAATTTTTCTGTCTAATAGAACACCATTCAGACTGCTCTCCCCACATATAATAAATTGTCCTGTAAAACTTCTATTCATTCAAGTTTAAAAATTAAGTCAATTCTAGGAGGTCATCTCAGATGCATGGATACAGATTGCTTTCTAGCTGCTGGCCTTATAAATGGAGTGCTAACATTTTTGTCACTGGAGTTCTAAAGAAACAATGACCTTTCAACAAGCAAGTTGTTCTGCACTTCAGTGCTCAAATAAAAGATTACTGAAACCAGGGATTTACCTTGGTGCCCATACAAAAGTTACTTTGTACCCTTCAACACAGTTCTGAATACTTTTCCAATACACAGTATAATCTCACCTCAGAGATTGAAGGCATCTCTGTTGAGTGTCACCATTCTCCAAAGGCAAGAACTTCCTGCATAACTCAATTAGTTGTATTTATTTATTTTCATGTATGACAAACTTTTGTCTCATTTGATACAGCTACTAATACAGGACAAGTAAAAAGCAATGTTTCCCCAAAATTGTCTCCAACTTTCCACACATGCTTTGGACGCAAGAAAAATTTCTGCATCAATAGCATCTTTTAGCAAGGTACAACACCTTAACTTACCCCTTGCATTGAAAAACAAAACTTGTTTTGCTTGCTCTGAGCTTGCCATTTTAGTTGCATTTGGCACTAGCCAGGCCTCACAGAGGAAAACAAAACACTCGATCTTTATTTATATTCCACATCATTTGCATCTTCACAGAGTTCAAAATTATCTCTTCCCCAGGCTGGAAAAGGACTTGACAGGCTATTTACTTGTTCTCATATGCTGCATTTTTGTACCCATTGGATCACCCTTATGTCTAGTCTACTAACTTCTACTCTTATTTTCTTTTCGAGATGGGGTGGATAGGTACCAAAACTACACACAGATTTCATTATGCCGCTGAAGTTCTTAAAGCCACTCTGTGCTGATGGTATGTTTCACTAACCATTCCCTTCTCTGAAATTGCTAATATTTGACTTACCTGTAAAGCATAGCAGACATAAGAAACAGTCCTATTTTTGCATACAGAATGAGGACCTTCTGCACTCTACTTCAACAAGAGTGTAGGATAGCTTTGTGAGAACACTTCTTCCCATAGCTCTATCATTCTGCATTTAAAATTATGAATAAAATTCTAGAGTCTTAACACCTAGGTATGTACTCTGGTAATTACCTCAAAGTTTTGCAGTCTGCTTTGAATAGCAGCAAACTATAACCTTATTACTCAGCATACATAAACAGCACAGGTATCGGGGAAAATGTCAGGGACACCTCCTTCCAGTCTGAAAAGAGATGTAATTACTGTAATGTGCTCTATTTTTTAACTTACTTAAAACGAAAAGAAACAATGCTCAATGTTACACCTTTACTTCTCAACCTAAGGCTACTTGGTTTCCTTAACAGTCACGTAAGGGATCTTACAAATTACCAGTTGGAAATCTCCCTTATCTGTGGGCTCATCACCTCCTTGAAGGAGTTCTAAATAAGCAACTTTAAAAAGGCCATGCTGTCTATCTCCAAAATATTTTTCTACATAAATTCTGTAACTCTATTGTTTTAGTTTTAACTAATTCAACCACTAAATATCCCAGACCTGTCAGTGGTTTCCCTGAACTTTCCTACAGAACGCTTTTTAAAATTTTTAAAATTTAGAGCCATGCTATCTACTTCCAAGCATTTGGGTGGCCAAGGAAGTCTCAGCAAGCAAGTAAACCCCTTAAAACTTCAGCACTTTCATCTTCATCTTCCTCCGTCAATCCCTAAGTTGGTATCTCATAGTTCCTTAATGCTATGTTTCCTTGTCTTGTCTTACAGACACTGCTACTAACACTGCACTCACAGATAAGTTGTTAGATCAATCTGCTGAAAAGAAGGGTTATGGTATAACCCTCTTCCACATGGTACACAGATGGGAAAAGAATTACCTCATTTTCTTTCCTTATGCAATAAATTTCTGTTTTGCCTACTTTGATCAGTTTTCATTCTTCCTCCACCCAAATTTAGAGGTCTTTTGAATTTCCCTTGCCAGCAGGTACTTTCCCTTGATTTCCCATGACTGTTTAGCCAGGTCTGTATACTTTTACTTCTTCAAGTCTTCCTTGAGAATTTTTTACTGCTTTTATCCCTGCCACAAAAAAAAGGCCACTTTAGCTGCCCTTTCATTTATAACCACCAGAGATCTCTGCTCAGTTGAGATATGCATCACTAGATCACAATAACTGCCCTCAGTGCCCGCTAGCACTGATGAAGTTTTACACTCTGAGTTTCTTCAGATGCAGCTGTACTACACATCATTTCTGCATTTTACTGCAATTAACTTGATTAAAAATTTGTCTTTCAGGTTGAAACATGACATCTACCAGATGAAATATTTAGTGACACCTACCCTCGCAGTTTCAGGCAATCTGTCGCTTACCAGCAGAAGCAGCATATCAGAACATGTAAACCTTCTAAATATTAACCATCAGACAGCTTTCTGGATCCACTTAGCCAAGTATTTTCTCTGCTCCTGAGACTAAGCAGCATAAGGCGCTTTTCAGCTGTCATAAACCAAGAAAGGTAGCACAAGCCTGAGACTGCAAAAAGCAAGGGACTGTGACTACTGCTAACTCAGACCTACCACACATCGGCTGGGCTACATAAAGCATTGTACCTCTGCAGTTGCTCTTGCAATCAGCAGGCAGTTACCTTGATTGCAGGACAGGACAGCGTTCCTGTGTTCATGAATTTTCATCTGTGCCTCTGCTAAATAATGCCATGCTGCTGGACACTGGTTAGTCTTCTGCAAACCTAGTAAAAGTTTGAAACAGACACTTTAGGACGTTGCTTGGGCTAGCAAAGACACTGTAGCTGGTAGATACTGTATTTCCATATAATGCCATCAAAAACATATTATCAATCAGAGAGCAAGACTTGCAGCTAATTTTTTGAGTCTTATTTCAGACTGTTTTAGACATAGAGGCCTCCATGCAACAAGGCAAAAACTAGAAAGCCTGTAAGTTAGGCTTAATCTTGCATATAACATTACATACACTGAAAGTTTCTGATGAACCTGCCTTAATTAAATATTGACTAATAAAATTGAATTTCTGTCTTCTGATATACAACTACTAAGTAATGCCTGGAAGCCTCAATGTCTAAGATGCAAACACGTGGCTCGTTGGAAAAGACGTTATTTCAAAACTCTCTATATTTACTCATTATACCAAGAGCCTTGTCTTTGCATTCTCTCTGCTGCGAGCAAAGTCTATGTGGAAAAGTAAAAATAGAAAAACAACTTAATATTAATTAAAATAAAATATTATCTTTTGTCAAAACCAGGATGCATGTTTTGTCAAAACATACAATG
The DNA here is from genome assembly GCA_013397845.1 of Melanocharis versteri. NCBI lineage: Eukaryota > Metazoa > Chordata > Aves > Passeriformes > Melanocharitidae > Melanocharis > Melanocharis versteri. The sequence continues at coordinate 1,397,086 of VZTG01005545.1, read as the reverse complement.
GCCATTTAAGCTAGAAGAATTTGTTTTCCAAGGAATACTTTTTCCTCTTCATGTGCTCTTAGGCACACGAAACTTCTATTTCATACTTTAGGTAAGGTGTGGTTTCACTGTAAAATACTGTAGAATATTCCAAAATTCCAAAATTCCATTTCAGAAACAATCTTATTCTAAACCTAGGAGAATGGATGCAGGATATCACAGCATAGTCTGACTGACTCATGAATGCTTACATCCCAGTTATTTACCCGGTTTTCACTATAAGCTGCCACAGCAGCACAGTGAGAGTGGGCAGTCTCCTTTTCCCACTAGTGTACTTATGATTACTTTGCAAAGAGCTTTGCCATTTCAGTACAAGCAAGTTAATTTACAGACGAGTAAACCAAGTCTTCAGCAAATTTGGTTACTGTGAAACAACAACAAAAAAGAAAGAAACTCTTACAATATTTCTCTCCAGACACTCAATGTAAGTCTTTACCCAATATAAGTGTCAAAGAGGTTTTAAAATGAAGTAACTTCAGAGAAAAGTCATCTTTGTCCAGGCAGAGAAATGCAGTGACTCTACTAGACAAGTTGCATTTCATTTTATTCCGTAAATTCAACATTCCTTCATTGCTCCATTTAGTGTTTCATATTGTTATTTCCCCAATAACAGTAGGATTAAAAATAGTTTATGTTAAAACACTACAGAGCTGACTATAATATAAATGAAAGGCCTTAGAGATGTTATACTTTAAGCTATATTTAAAAAATTTCAACACAAACAGACAGTGTTCAGCATTCTTTTAAAATCTAGGTGGTCTTAGAATTGGAAAACTACTACGCAAGTATAAGATTCCCTAACTATTCAACATAAACTAAAGCTGGTGTTAAAGTTACAGACTACTTACCCCTCATATTACACATTTACCTTCAGTAAGACTCTTAACAGCCTCCTTGTATTTCTTTTCTTTGAGGCATTTTATACCAAAACCAATGATGCCTGGACCACTGCTTGCATCCATCTCCAAAAGTCTAGAGAAACAGTGCAGGGCCTTTTCTGACAAAGTGCCTGGTTTCAGTAAAAGACACATTTTACAGAGTTTTAGATTAAAAAAAAAACTGCAACAGCTTACCTTATTCGTGCAAATGATCATTATCCTTTGAGTTCAAAGTGATTTTCCTAAGGCACTACATACTTATCATCTTCTATCCCATAAAAAACCCCAAACCCAAGAAGTACTCTAAATACTCAGTACTGTGAAACAAAATAAACTGCCACTCTGATACCCGAATAACCACTTTTGCTAAATTACTACATGTATATTTCCTTTATGAATAAATATTAATTCCTTCATATGTTTTCACGTAAGTCCAGCTGAATGCCCACATGTCAAAATCTGCCACAAATAAATCAAAATAATTTCCTTCCAGAATAGATGTTTTGTACCTACCAATTTGCAGTGATGAGCTTGCTGAAACTACCTTGCTGTGAAACAATATAATTTAATGTTTTAGCTTAATTTTAACTAATGCCACTAACTTCTGACGCTTGTGTTTAGCTGCAATTGTAGACTTGACAAAGTTTACAGGAACTCTGTGATTTTTGCAACAACCTTCAAACTATTATTTTCTTAAAGAAATTATTGATTCACATGGCTTAACTGTTGCTTTGATCTGCATTTGGTAAAGGTGACTTTACAATGCATCTAACAAGCCTACAAGAAGTGCAAGATATGAAGGATTAAAACATATGACTCAGATATAAACAAACAGCCTTACTAAATCATAAGCAGCATCCTTCCCCCTCCAAGAAGCTTGTAGGATGGTGAGATGTTGTCAGAGCATTAGTATATGAGAACTGCATCAACCTTTTCCCTTGAAAATTAGTTTCCGCCTGTTTCTCCAAAATGTAAAGCATTTTCAAACACTTTAAAAATTGGGAGTCTGGGCCTCATTTGTCTTCATACTTTCAAATCAAAGTGGAAAATTTTTTACTTGCTTTATTTTGCTACATTACTCCATTTCTTCAAAACAGGAAAAGGCCTTTTTCTATCTAAGCTGAAAGTTATTTCTAGAGGTGTTTTTTTCCTGATTTTGTTTCCTTGCGTTAAAAAGAAACAAAATCAACTTCTGATGCCTTAAACAATAAAATGAAAAGCCACAATCTAATAATTACCTCTAAAATGATGAGAAAGTATCCAACACTATTGCAATGTTGTTTAGTTAATGACTCAAAACAACAATGCATAGTTTCAGATCCCTGCACTTCTGAACACACCATGTTTTGGTTTTTTCCCCTCAAAGATTCTCCCTTTCTACCCAGAACACACATCTAAACAGATCTGTTTATTCCCTATTCACAAGGCACACTTTCTAACAAAGTTTCACAAATGTTTATGTGTTTTGGGGTGTTTTTTTTGTGATGAAAGAGAATCTGTGTCAAGAATAACCTAAGTGTAGTCCCTTCTCAGCCTTAGAGCACTGGCTAACACCCTTTCATTTTTTCTTAAAAAGGTCAAGAAGCTAACCTTCATTTATCTGCAGAGGCTGCTTTCAAGTAAGGCATTCTTTCTTTGAGACTCCAAAGAGTTGGACTTAACTCACAGGAGGTTTTTGTCACTTAGAGTCACTACTCAGTTACAGGGCTAGGAAATGACAAGTCATAGGACCAAGCACTTTCTTTCCAGAAACATAACATAGAAGTAAAGAGTGTACTTGTATACTCTCTGTGAAGGGTAAAAACTTTTAAACAAATTGTCACAAAACCAACTATTTAAAAAGTTTAAGTCCCAGAAATGCCTAAATCCATCCTACTCACCTGACTGAACAAAGCGCAAGCAAAGTACTTCCAAAGGATAACTCACAGTAGGGTACAGAGCCATCATATCATGACAAGCCTTTTCCAACCTAGCTACTTCATGAGGAAACTTGAAAGGAAAAGAAAGTAAATAGTTATTTGTGGGAATTCTCAGACGTAAAATAATATATGTATTTTCTTACTTGAAAGACACTTTAACGTAACCTTACTTCTGACAAGCACTGTATGAAGTCTTTGTAAAGATTTTGGTGGTCTTCACCAGGAACAGTGTCAGCAGAGTGCAGTGCATGTTCAAATGCAGTCAAAAGCTGAAATAAGAAAAAATTAGGAGTACAAAAAAAACTACTCTAGGGAAATGTTGTCTGTGTAGAACAGAATATTTCAGTTGGAAGGAACATACAACAATCATCTAGTCCACATGCCTCAGCACTTCAGATCTGACCAAAAGCTACAGCATGTTATCAAGGGCATTGACCAAATGTCTCTTGAACACTGATAGATTTGGGGCATCAACTGACTTTCCAGGAAGGCTGCTTCAATGTCTGACCACTCTTTTGGTAAAGAAATGCTGCCACATGTCAAGTCCTGTGAACCAGTCCCACACATTCTATCATTAGATGCCAGAAAGAATAGCTCAGTGCCTCCCTCTCCACTTCCCCTCCTCAGGAAGCTGCAGACAGTAGAGGTTACCCCTCACTCTCCTCTAAACTAGGCAAACCCAAAGTTACATCTGCTCCTTAGAGGACATGCTTTCCAGCCCTTCCATATTCAAGTGAGTAGTTACATGTTACTTCCTGGATCCTACCTGTTAAGTTTACACTAGCGCTATGAACAGAGAAAGTCACGAAACAAGTTCTTTATCATGAAGCAGCACTCAGCATCTAAAGCATCTAAACAATTTAGCACAAGATGAAGCAATAATATACTGCCACATAATGTCAGATGGTACAAGGAAGGTAAAATTTGTCAGAATATACATTCTTCTTCAAACCTAATCTCAATTCAATGAAGGAAATTAGGTTAGTATCCTGTAGGGTTAGCTGTCAGACCTTCTCTCCACTCTAGTCTAGATCTTGACTCTTTATATATTGAAGAACACAGGCATCAGAGCACAGGCTTACAAACAAGCATGCTAAACAGAAAGTTGTACACAGCTTGTCAAGAGAAATATTTAAGTGTGTTGCCTTCAGGTCCACATCCTTCCAGGTTCAGGTGCTTTACTCAAAACTGCAGTAAACTGTAGATTTGCATGTGAAACCTATTCCTGATGTTTATGACACGTTTTTTCTACTTTTAAGTCATTTTTTCTTTCCAAAAAAGAAAGCAGTGCTGCCTGCAGGACCTCTTTTCTATACTAGCTCATAAGTTAAAGCCTTTGCCTTCTCAAAAGCAGAGATCCGGATTCAATTTTCTGCCATCTGAAATGACTTCAATTTGTATTTTCTCCTTTCTGAAACACAGCTATCAAACAGACCGGAGACGAGAAATTTCCACCTTTCATGTTGAAGGAGGCTCATCTTGCAAAAACAGATCAATCAGACAAAACAAAATTAACTTTGTCCACAGAGAACCCAGGATGAGTATAATTCATGATCATCCCATTTGTTTCAATCAGCTTTGACACTTTCCTAAGAAGTGAGAGCTTTACACCTAAACGAGAAAAGAAAATCTGAACCATAACATTTCTATTAGGACAAAGAATAGACACAAGGAAATGGAAAAACCTCAGAAAGCCACCTCTTCCAACTTGGATGAAAGCAGGGGGAAGTCTGTTGTTTTGAAGAACATCTGTACTGGTTTTGTGTGGCAAGGCTTTGCTGGTGGGAGGCTAAGTGGGGTGGTTTCTGTGAGAAGCTGCTAGAAACGTCCCCCATGTCCAACAGAGTTGATGCCAGCTGGCTTCAAGACAGACATGCTGTTGGCTGAGGTTGAGAGCATCAAAAATGCTGGCAGTGCCTCTGGGACAACAGATTTAAAAAGGGGAAGAAACCAGTGCAACAGCAATTACAGGCAGAGAGAGGAGTGAGAATATGTGGGAGCAAGAAAAGGACCCATGACGGAGCAGTCTGTTACTGAAGGACTACACCCTGTGGAACGAACCATGCTGGAACAATTTGTGAAGAATTTAGGTGACTCATTACACCTAAGGCTCATCTCAGGCTGCTGCACAGTTGCTGTTTTTGTCAGAAGGTAAAATTGTCCAGCTTTTCCTCAGAAGCTTAGTACCTCTGAACATTGAGACAGTCAACTCAGACAAACAGGCTTCAATTACTAGCTGCACTGTACATATGTATGTACCTAGCTCAACAAGGAGTGAGAAACATTACCAACTGCCCAGTCTTATTATCCTGGTTCCTTGTACTGTCTTTCAGTAACTGGATCATCTTCTTCCAAAGCTGATGAAGCTCTGCGTTTTCTGCACCTTCTTCCTGTTTCATCCGTATCAGTTTCTGCCAAGTTTCAGCCACCTGTCAACAGGAACAAATGACCCATGCTGTTACTCTTTAAAGAGCTGAAGGTCCGATACAAGTACAAAAAACTTGTCGCCAAAATTCACTGAAAACGGGTAAATAAGCTCCGTAACACCAATGTAGCTTTAAGAAGTCGGCATTATTTACGGGACAAGGGATGCACGGGGGGCTGCTCCACCTAGCGTGCATTCTGATGCTCAGCAAGTGCGTTGCTTATATGCAGTCACCACATACATATTATAATTAATAATTACCATAAAACCCTCCCCTCGTTCAGTCTTTTCATACTCTTGTTTAGGCTGTGGCTGCATTCCTAAGCCAGAAGTCCTCCCGTTATCTTTCTTCTGTACTTGCTCAGAAAGCAGATCCTGCACACCCTGTTTCTTTGCCAAAAGTGCCCAGACACCAAAGAACTCCTTATTCTTGGATTAACCCTTTGGTATCAAACTCTATCACATTAGGGTAGACAACACAGTAACATTCCAAGTAACCCAGATCTACCTGCTTTCTGATTAAATAAATAGCAAGTCCCAAAGCATTGTGTGGGACCTCTCCACCTCCCAAGGTACAGTAAGTAAGGTAGAGAACATCAAGAGTATATGAATTCTGACTGGTTCCTGGAGGAAATCAACAGTAAAAGCAGACGTAAAGATCTACAGCACTACAAACAGAAAGAGACCAAAAGCAGCAGTCCATGCTGAAAGTCCAGTGTGGAAAAGTCTACAGAACTGAAAAGAAAAAATATGACCCTGAAGGCTAACTTGTGTTTCTTGTTCCAAATACAGTCAGTATGCCTTCATATGCTAAATTATTAGCATTACATTTAGTTTAAGAAGCTGGTATACAATGAGGCTTCAAAGCTAATTAATAGTCTTGAGCCCCATGGTCTGTGCTATGTAAAGTTTTCCATTTTCCATTGCTGGAGGAAAGGTGGGAAGATGACAAGGAGTACAACCATGCACCACCCTTTAAGAAAACAGCCTTTTCAGAGAGCAAAGGAGAAGTGAACAGCATACCTCCAAAATATGCATTCTGAAACATTATTATAGAGATTGCAGGAGACATTACCGTTGAACCACACAAGCATTTAACAACTCCACTTCGTGGCACTGACCAGAGTCACAATGACTTCTGCAAAGCTTGTGTTGCTCTGAAGAGGCTTTTTGTGTCCTTATCATTGTGCTGGGAATGCACTACATAAGACACAGGCAATTGAATCCAGGGTGTGTACATATCCCACCTTACTCCCTAGAACGAAGCACCAGGAACAGCCTAGGAAGAGATCACCCCACCAGTGAAGGGCTCATCAGACACCCAGCACTGGCCAAGCCAGGCAAAGGACACCTGACTCACACATACTGCATGTAAATGTGCATTTGAGACCATTTTTGACTTCTAGAAATACAACAGAAGAATAATATTCTGCCCTTTCAGCCTCGATACTAATAGTCTCTGCCAGTTCTGTCAGTTTAATGGATTGCATCCAAGTCTTACCCAGTGGAAAAGAAGAAATACAGTTAAAATCAGTTCTTCTGGTTGTGGTCCACAAGGAGATCTTAAGTGGTCTGTGGCCCATAAAAGTGGGGATTCCTTGATGAAAATCAGTTAGATCAAATGGAGATTATTGTTAGAAGAAAGAAAGTGCTTGACCTACCTCTAAATATTTCTTTTCTTGATGGTATAGTTCCACAAGCTTGTTACATACATCACACCATTTCTGCTTGTCACCACTAGAAAGGAAGAAGAAAATCCCCCCAAAACAAGCTGAGTTTTTCACATAATAGTATAATGTTTTCCAAATTCTGGCAAATAACTTTCAGTAGGTTCTGTTGTCAAATTAATATTTAGAATAAATACTGCAAATTGCCCAAGAAGTTTTACTCACTGCTGCTCTAAATAAAAAATTACTTTTAGAGACTTTTTGATCAATTTTCAAAATAAGGGAACAACAAAACACTCCAGTCAGCTACAGTGACAGCTGAGTTAGATTCGTTTAGGACTGTGCCTCTATGAACTGCATGACACACATCCTGTGATCTTAAAGCAATGAAAAATAAGCCTTCTTATTAATGCAGGCAATGAACTACCAGAGATAAATGCTTCAAGGCAGTGAGTTTAGACAGGAATAGGATAACATAGAATTCCCTAAATTAGTGGAATTCCCTAAACTAGCCTCAAGTACAATTAAACTAAGAGAGTTTTTGCTCTACCAAAAGGGACAGGAAAAAGAAACCTTACCTAAGTAGAGAAAACCTTAGTAAAATAGGCCAAACCACTGATGCGAGAAGGCTTTAAAAAAACCCAAAGTCTATACTGTATATCACCAATGGCATTCACTAAACTAGAAATCTTAAGACTGAATTTATGGCATTCAATATCCTTTACCTTTCATAGAGTTCCAAGAGTTTTTGGTAAACATCTGCTAAGTCTCCTTTGACATCTATTTGGATGGATTTCTCATATAAATTTGCTAATCCCTTAACAAAAAAAAAAAACAAACAAAAAAGTAAAGGAAGTAAGATTTTATGTCAGCGGTTATGTTTTATGAGAATGCTACCTGTTCTGCCTACAAAAAATGTTCCATTGCCTTCAATGGGGTCAAGTGTTAATGCAGTAATCATTGTGCAGAACTCTGCATAGCCCACTCAATCTACTTATATTAAGTGAAAAGCTTTCCTCACCTTCTTAACTAATTCCAACAATTCTTTGAAACTTGATTTATGATCTTGTCTGCACATGAGACAATATAAAAGTTCACTAGGCCATATGATTTTATATATATACACCTAAGTATTGTATCAAGAAAGCCAGAATCTGATTGCAAAAGTGAGGAAATTTCAGCAAACACGGAATTCAGGCCCCAACAGCTATACTTTAAAATAGCATTTACTGAAAATACTAAGAACGTTATTACTTTAGAAAAACATTGATTGCTGATATCAGCAACAGACTTAATATGAAACCTTATATTTCAGGAATCAATAAATAACAAAATTGTAGGATGTAAATCTGTATTACAATAGGCTGGAACACACACACCACCCAGCACACACCTATTTTAAATGTATATTCTTGCTTTCAAGTTAACAACAAAATTCATTAACGATCCACTTGATGCTGAAAGCTCGAAAAATATATTACTAGATAAAACATCTTCTCTCCATGAGGGAACCGTCAAGTGTTTCTTGAGCTACAAGCACTGAAATTTTTACATGGACAAATTTACTGCTTTGTTTCAATTCAAGTTCTCCCTTGCACGTCTCACAGCTGTGTAGTCTACACAAGAAATACAAACTCAAATATACTGAAAATAAAGTTCCCCATTGTTTTACATTGGACACAAAACTAATAGGAACCTCATCTACTCCAAAGCTTCCGAAGAACTTAAGGGCCTCAAAAAAACAAGATACAAGTCTAAACTCTGCTTTATTCCTGTATTTAACTCCATAGCGATACTTCTGAGGGAAACAAAAAGTGGACGTGCACATACCTGCCATGCCAGTAACTGGTTTGGTTCAAGTTCAATAGCCTTCTTATATGCTCCTTTGGCCTGATCAGGCTGCTCTAACTCAGCAGCTGCCACGCCAATGAATACCCAAGCATTGTAGTTATTTTTTTCTTGCTTCAAGACTGCCTAAAAATACACAATTTTACGGAAAACTGATGAAAGAAATGTAACTTATAGATCCATGTACTGAGTTTTATCACTGCAGTTTGGTGGATTATTTTATATGGCAATACTAGAAGTTATGTAATTTTGGGGAAGACATTGAGATAAGTAACTTCAGTTTCTTATGCCCCAGAGGATGCTTCATACCTGAAGTGTTGAGCTAGTAACCCATATCTGCAGCTCAGCAATTAAAGCACTCTTGTGAGGTCTGGATTAGAAACGGATTTTATCTCTATCACTCTGGACTTAATACTCTTACTGCCACATGTAAGCAATTCAAAAGGAAGGGGAATGAAAGCAAACTGACACAAATAATCAATTAAGTTAAACCTGAAAATCCATCTCAACTATCACATCAAGAAGGTACTCTACACTTTTCACTATTATACAGTTGTAGGGGTATGGGAACAAGAACAAAATGTGCAAAAAGCCCCAAACTTACCTTCCAAGTATTAAAGTAATTACCTTGCAATGTTTTAAGGCCTCCTTATACTCCTTATTTCTTATTGCGTCTCTAGCACTCTTTAATGCTGCCTTCACCTCCTTGTTTGACATTTTGGCTGCTAAATACAAAGGACGTATCATCAGTTTTTGCAAAAAAAGATATTCTGACACATACAAAATGTTTATACCTTTATTGCACAGAGTTTATTTTTAACAGAGAAATACAGTGCAGTATGCCAAAACGCCTACAGCACTAGAAACTGATGAAAAAAATGACGTGGTTAAAATCACTTGCATGTAGCTCCGAGGCAGGAGTCAGTTACTACACCAAACAGTTAAATGACACAAAGTAGCTATGCAAGAATGAAACTTTCCTTACATGTTAAGATAAATTTAAGTAGGAGGAGAAGTGTTTTAAGAGCCTGTCCTTAGACTTACGAGAAGATACCCTACACATAGTAGCCCCTCTTTAAAAATAAACTAAGCAGTGAACTGTGCTTAAGAACCCTACTGCCCGAGAAATGTGTTTCAGAGACTGCTAAGAATCAGGGTTTTTCTTGTGTGCTTTCTGCAGCAGCGCCATGGCCATCTGTCACCGACACGCTGGTGTGGCCCACCGTGCTCCTCTCCCTCCAAGCACACTTACAGCAGACCCTGCTTCTGACTACAGCCATGAATCAAAAGAGAAAAAAGCATTTAAGGACACACCAAAGAGGCATTCACGCTTTCGAACATAACCATGCACTGTTTTGGTGTATGTGGTACACTAAAATGAAATTTAGAAACACCACAATCAAAGCTGCCGAGATGGGATGAGGCTGAAAAACAACGGTGCTGGTGCAAGCACCCAAAAAGATGAAAAAAGCAACCAGCTGAAGAACAAAAAAACTTTTTAGGAACTGAAAAGCAAAATTAAAGGAATGGTTGAAGAGCCGAGTGCTAATTTACCAATGAAAAGACATAGGATGAGACCGAATTTCAAAGATTCCCTCAGAATCTATTAAAAAATCTGTCGGATTTGCATGGCTTAGCAGCTCCTGGAGAAAAAATTTGCTTCCTACGATAGAACAGACGCTTCGGCCATCACAAACACACACCACCGCGGGCACTGCCCAGCATGAGCTGCACAGTCAGCTACGGAGAAAATACCACTTCGGCGCAAACCCGGGCACCGGGGAGGCGGCCGAGCCCTCAGTGAGGCCACCCAGCCCGGCCTGCGGGNACGTGCCGGGGCAGCCGGCATTTTTCCTGGGGCACTGCGGAAGTTGTAGTTCCCCGGGCACGCTGGGAACCGCAGCCGCCGCCCGTGGCACCGCGGGAGTTGTAGGCCGCGGTGAGCGGGTAGAGTGCGGTGGGGTCCAGTGTTACGCTGCGGCCAGAGCCCCGGAATCTGCTTTCGGAGCTGCCGCTCCTCTCGGTTCGGGAGCTGGGGGCCACGCTGCCGGGGCCATGCGAGACGGCGCGCCGCTGGGGCGAGCCGGGCTGGCGCTGCTCCTCATGGCCGCCGGGGCCGGAGCCAGGCCGCGGCCCGCCGGCCCCGGGGACCAGCCCCGCTCTAACGTGGTGCTGGTGGCCTGTGACTCCTTGGTGAGTGACTGGGGCGTGGGAGGGCACCCTGACAGGTGAGGGAGGGCGGGAAAACTCTCGGCGGTGGCCTGGGCGGAACCACCGCGGATGAGGCACCGCGGCCGCGTGGCTGCATTGTCGCGGCCAGAGGCACAGGCATGCGCAAAGGGGAGCTCCCTCTGCGGCACGGGGGTGGCGGGGGCTGCAGCAGCGGGCCTCGGCTGTCCAGCCCGAGTGTCCGCCGGCAGTGTCCACTCCGAGTGTCCGCCGGCAGTGTTCACTCCGAGTGTTCGAACCAAACGCGGCCTGCTTCCCAAGGAGGGTGCGCCATGCTCGCATCAGGGGCATTACAGCCGTGGAAGACCTCTGCGCAGGTGGCCCCCGCGGTCCGGTGTGACTGAGCTCGTCACCCGGGAGGGGAGCGTGCCAGCAGGGCGGCGTGGCAGGGCAGGCGCCGCTGGGACAGGGCTGGTGTGTAAAGTGAGTGCTCTTCTGTTGGCTTGAAAAGCCAAATGGCAAGCAAGGTCACTAAACCCTGTTATCCTTGCCATTGTAAATCCTGAGAATGTCTTCACAACGAATGGGGTAGAGGATTTCTATAATCACAAGTGAAATTACTGACTTACTGGGCATCAAATACTGGTTTACTGAGGCTCTTAAAAGACACGACAACACAATAAACTTGTCAGATGTGTATCTTTATCGGTAGGACTCTAGTGGCTTCATTACAGTGATTTATTAATATATTTGGTTTAACCCTCAGAGACATAGAAATTTTTCCACTCACGAATACTAGTCCTTGTGTGTATCTTCAGTTTTCTCACTATGCCCACCCAGCATACTGGAAATGCTTTGATGTATGTTTTACTCTGAGGAGCCTTGGTTTCTCTAACTCATCTGAACGCTCCTTGTTCAAGCTCTGTGGTGTTGAGCTCCAGGAGCTTTCACATTTCATCACTTCTCATTCACCATTGAGAAATTTTGATTCCTGGCCTTCTTGGCTTCCATCCTTGACTGCACAGATAAGAGCAGTTGACTTCTTGCCTGCTGCCTGTTCTTCTTGGGTTGAATTTTTCCTAAATATTTGGTAAACATGTATTATCTTTTTTCAAACCCTATTTGTTTTCCTTTGTTTTCAAACACATTTGTTTTGATTTCAAAGATAAAGAAATAGCTCCTTTTTTATTAATGTAATAGCTCCTTACTGACTTTCCTTCCTTTGACTCTATTCTCTGTTAATTTTATTTTGGGTAAATCATCTGTCTTAATATTCCAAAATAATGCATGTTTTTTTCTCCAAATTTTCAGCTTTTTTAGAAGTCTTATTTACCAATAGTTAAAATGAGAGTATTTAAGGTCCTGAGGGTTAGTCAATGTCCATTTTATCTCCAGGTGCTAGCAGAGGCTGCAGAAAAGCCTTAGGTGAACTTTTATATGTCCCCTTTAAACAGGAAGATTCTCATAAACTATATTAGAGGGATTAATGAGGTAAGCCTTACAAAAAAAGGTAAAACTCACAATGTTTGTGGAATTCTTACGTAAACAATCAAGAACAAGGTGGTGTTTTTGAAAAGTTTTGTATTTGGTTAGTGCATACAAAGAAGAATATAGTTAGAGAAATGATGTGTAAGCTTTTTTTCTGAGATGGATTTGAAGGTAGAAATAGATGAACCATATTGATTACATCACTAGTAGAGAATAGGAAGGATTAGGTACTGTTGAAACTAACAGTTTTTTCTGGGAAAAAAGCTTAGGTCCTGCAGGCTGTTGAAAGGTCTGGACTTTTAATAGAAAGTGTGCCTGCCTTTGTTGTGGGTCCCACTTCCTATGGAGGAATCACACCTGTTTTGCCAAGTGGGTCAACCTTTTTCTTCTTAGTGATGAACCGTGTTTGGCCTGCAGAACAGTGGCCTCTTGCTTCAACAGCTAGCTTTCTGCTGCTATGTCACATCAGGCATTGTGCTAGTCCAAGGGTTTCCTGGTGAAATGTGCTAGTAGGGAATTCAGCTCCTGAATTGCTGCTTGAAATTAACTGTGTGATGGATGACAGGCTTTGCTTGCCATGCAGCTCAAGTTCCTGGATGAAAGGTGCTTGTTTGTGTTTAAGTAATTTTATTTCCTTAGGTATTTCAAAACCTAGTAATCTTACACAGTTCTTAGAGGATGGATTTCCAGAAACAGCTGTTGAGCTTCCACCTTCTCAGCCAATTCAAGTTGCATATTACTTTCACTGAATACCCTATAGAAAGAATAATCATGTCAAGGTACACCAAGCATACTGTGACACAAAGTATCTGGAGTTCTTTTGCTACTGTGTCATTGAATGTGGTATCACAGTATCAATATAAGGAACTCTTGTCTCCAGCTGTTCAAACAAGACTTTGTTGGAAAAACTTAAGAATTTGTTGTTGGCAGGTCTGCACAGCAGTTGTGTACTTTTGTCATGGTTTAGGAATGGTATTCTCCAATTTAGTGTTCCCACTGAAATCACTCCAAAGCATGTGCTGCTTGCTCGCTCCTCTATCCCTCTCCCATTCCTCTGCAGGAGGCTGGAGCAGAGAATTGGAGGCACAAAAGATAAAGGTCACAGACTGGGGTAAGAACAATTTACTAGAAACAGCAATGAGATAAGGAAAGAACAGTAACAGCAGCAACATTAATAACAAAAATGTACAAGAGAGGTGAATGATTCACATTTGAATGCTCACCACTATACCATGCAGACCCCAACAGTACCTGACTGCTGCCTCGCTATCCTGACCTGGAAGGGACTCCTTCCCTTGTTCCTGGAAAATGACATGAGGTGTTGCACAATAACCTCCATGTCTTAGCTGTGTTCACTTGTGGCTACTGTGAAAATGAACCCTATCCTGGCTGGAACCAGGACAACTTTCTAAAGAGCACTTTCAGCCCAAAGTTTTGTTCAAGTTCCTGTTGCGTACTACAGCTTTATTTCCAATTTGTCCTACTGAGTGCTTGTTCAAGTTGCCAGTTGTAGTAGTATACAAAATTGCGTGATTGCTCATTTAACATGCTCTGATATGAGCTGTTTTCAGAGGCTGGGATGCCACAGTTAGCTCTACTGGTGCCAAATGAAGTGACTCTCTATAATGCTGGATTATCCAAGAGTATTTCTGCCAGAAACCAAATGGTGGGAATTGCTTTTTTCTGCAGTTAAAACTGCAGATGCACTGTCACCTGTCTGTTCACTGAAGAGCCAGTCAGGCTGGGGCTGTGTTGGCACATCTTATTCAACTGAGGAAAGGAATGAAAGTGACAGGAAAAACACAATGACAGGAAATACGGCACTGGTTTCACGCGATGATAATATTTTACTGTAAAATTAACTATTCAGAATGTTCAATTTTTTAAGAGTTACTGATTAAAAACTCTGTCTAAACAAATATGTGCAAATGAAATTAGCATTATGAAAGTATCAAAAGGGAACCATTGTGGGTGGGATTTCAGTGGGAGAATAGCCTTCCTTTAGCTTTCTGATTGCTTTTCCAGTCCATAGTTTCAAAGTTCACAGAGAAGTGGTATAGATAAAGCTTTAAAAAAGATGAGGGATCAGTGGTGGTTTTACAGAAATATGTGCTAGTGCACACATCTACATTGGGATTCAGCCTTACTCCTTGTTACTCTTCACTGTACCTATTCCTGTTGAATGTGTCATGGTAGGACCCCACTCCTGAAGAACTGGAGTTTGGAATATGTATAGTGATACAATTGAATTAATTTTACTACAAAGAAGCCCAGTTATCTTTTCCATTGCACTTTTTCAAAAGTGGTCCATTTTATATTGATCTACTTAGAGCTTCTCAACACTGTTTTCCATACCTGTGTAGAATTGGCAGCATTTGAGCAACACAAGTCCGAGGTAAAAAAGAGATGAATTAATGCAGCCTACAGTTTGCATTAATGCTGTTTTTGTGTTGCTTTTGTCTGTTTGATTGCAGGATGGACGCTTGACATTTTTTCCGGGAAATCAGACTGTGGATTTACCGTCCATAAATTTTATGAAAAGACACGGCACTGTCTTTCTCAATGCCTACACCAATTCTCCAATTTGTTGTCCTTCCCGCGCAGGTAGAACCAAGCAAAACATCAGATAAATGCTTGCACATGTCAATTTAATGTGGTAATGATGTGAAATTTTAAATTACTTAATGAGGAGGGATTTGCTTTGTTTTTTAATAAGATCCTTTTTTTTTTTGTTTGATTCTGAATTTTTACGTTATTCTTCTCTTTCATCTGTTTATCTCTTCCGTTTCTTATGTTTCCTCCTTTCTTTTTTTTTTTTTTTCTCCTTTTTTCAGTTAAGTGTAAGCTCCCAAATTTTTTTACGAACTCCACTGAAGCTTCAGATTTTTAAAAAATCTTCAGGATTAATAGAGAAATCATCAATTTGTTCTGCTGCAGTGCTGAAACTACACTCAGAACTACTCTCTCTTCCCAATACAAAGTTAATAAATATCTTTCATGTATTCAGCAAAGAGTAATAAATAATAACAGCTGAATAAAGTAGTAGCTGTTGCCACTGTCTTCTAGATACATGATGTATCTTTCAGTAGCTTTAATTGAATACTTCCATATTTTCCTTTACTTAATGCGATTGTTGTTGTGTTGAATTTCACACTTGCATTATTTGCTAGGAAGAGAGAAGGAAACTATATTCCTCAATCAAAGATTCATCTTAAATTATTTCTGCATTTTTTGATTGTTGCAAAGACCCTCCTTCATCTGTAGCTATAAAAGAGATCTCCTGTTGTCTCAAAGCATACACTGAAAGAAGAGGTTGGCAAAGGCTGTCAAATATAGCGTTACATTTTTAATATTCCCTTTATTGATAACTAAGTCTCCATTTCTTTTTCTCGTGGTCACATTTTAAATGGGTGATGTTACATGAACAAGCAGTCAGCCTTTTTTTGCTTTTTCTTAATGCTTGAGTCTTTCAGCCAATTTTTATTGCTAAGAACAATGACTTTATGTTAAGTTATTTAATTTTAATAAGTTTGTGAAAACGGCAGGTTAGTACTTCTGTGAAAAAGAAACTGCATAATGAATTCAACAATTCATCAGTACCATTACAGGTAGCCATGACCACTGAGCTCCTATGTGGGGCTCTGAACTAGCAGGACATCTCTTGCTTAGCCAGTAGCTTGGATACCTGCAAGGAACTGAGGGTGCATCTATTGTGGAGATGTCAGGGATGATACCAGAAGAGGTGATGGGAAAGAGGGCTTTGGAGTGGGGAAAGGAGGAGTATTGCCATGTGGGGTTGATGCACTTTGCTTACAGGATATTTCTATTGCTTGTAGAATGACTTAGTTTCATTTTAGGACTACCTTTAACTCTGAATTAGCATTGGAAGGAGTGAATGATTCTTGATAAAATGCAAAGAAATAGGAATTCCCTAAAAAAATCTTCCCTTATAGTTCCTTTGCAACTCTTGCCTTGGTTTCATTTCTTCTTGTTATCTTCTTTAATATTTTCACTTTGTTTCTGCAGTTGGTAGTGAAGTAGATTACCTAAAAAGAGTAAAATTGAGGGCATATGGTATTTATGAAAATACCATATGGTAATTCTGTCCACAAATATACTTAGCCTTAAATTCACATAAAATCAAACTGTAATAAGGGAAAATAATACTCTGAAACACATGTAAATACAGGATTATTTCATCAGGATCTGTACTACCATGCCATTTTCTTTGAGAAATCAAAAAGAATATTTTCTGACCTAATAAAAACTTGATTTAATGATTGCATAGCACCTGGAAAGACAGGGCTTTCTTCTGCAATTCTGGGGTTATTTGGGTAAATTTTGTTACTTGTATCTATTATTAAATAAGATTTGGAAGAGTAATACTTTGTTCTATTTCGGACACAGTTTGGACTTTTAATCTCTATAATAATCCCTTCTCAACCATATAAGTAGGGGGTGCTAATCACTCGTCGTTTTTTTTTTACCAGCTATGTGGAGTGGTCTTTTCACTCATTTGACTGAATCTTGGAATAACTTCAAAGGTCTAGATCCAGATTATGTAACATGGATGGATCTCATGGAGAAGCATGGCTACTGTGCACAGAAGTTTGGGAAATTGGACTTTACTTCTGGACATCATTCAGTAAGGTAATCAGATAGATTCTCCTGCTATGAAATGGGCAGCAGTGAACAAATCACGTAGTGGTCTGTCATGTGGTTTCAGTCTACAGCTGAAATGATAGTAGCTTTAATTTAAAAGAAAATGTGTTAAGTACCTAGCAGATATCTGTCCTGCGACTTTATGGAGAAGCAAGCATATCCCATGCAGCTGCACTTTGCCTTTTCCCTGTAGTTGAAAGGTGATACAAAAACTGGTTTTGCCCAACATGAATGGTTATTTTCTATCACTGGTATTGCTCCCTAAGCAAAATTCATAAACTGTTTTTGCCTTGCCTGAAGACTTCCTACCTTCCTGGTTATACTAACAGTGTAGGAAAAGCAGAACAAAACCCATACTTATAATAATTAAATATTAAGTCTACTGTCACAAAACATCAGAGGTTTTTTGGGGGTTTTTTTGAAGGCCGAAAGTGTTCACAAACTTGTGCTGTTGTGGTGGGTTTACCCTGGATTGACACCAGAGCCACCATGAATGGACAGACTGTTCTGTGACTCCACCTCCTCCACTGAGCAGGAAAGAGAAAGGTCCTGCTGGAAGTCCCCTCCGGTGCAGGAGGGATCACAGGATCACAGCCTTCTTAGGATATCCATTTGCTTTGATGTGGCGTACTCCATAGGCTGCAGGTGGATATCTGTTCCATGGACTGCAGAGGGACAGCCTTCCTCACCAAGGTCTTCTCCATGGGCTGCAGGGGAATCTTCATTCTGTGTCCTTTTTATGAACATGCTCTATCTCTGTCTCATGTTCTAACTGATTAATAATGATGTCCATTGTTGAAATGATAATAAACAGTTGCGTTTTCTTTGATATTAAACAGGTTAGAGTTACTTAATATTTCCTTTTTTAGTTTTGAGGGAATTTTGTTCTTTAAACTTGATCCTAACCTCAGTCTGACTGGATAATCACACTGGCTTATGGCCTACATAGTATTTTTTTTCTGTATAAAGCAGTATTATGAAATTGGGTGCAATTAGACATACCCATGCACACACTCCTTTATCATAATTTCATTTTAATGTTTATGAAACATGATTTCTCTGTAAACCAGATATCTTAATTTGTTCTAAGTAATTTATTTAAGCCTGTTTAGGTTGAAAGTGTGAGCATAAACAAGGAGTTGAAACAATAAAAAGAATTGTTACAGATAATTCTGAATAGCTTCTCTGGAAGTTAAAGCGCACTGGTAAAATTCCTTTGGGGATAAAACTGGTTAGATGCTCTTTAAACAATAATAATGCTGTGTTTTGATAGAAGTATGTGATCAAACTTTGAGCAGTTTAATACTTTCCTTTGTAATTTGGTTGGTTGTATTGAAATTGCCATGAACAAGATGAAGATTAGTCTATGTCTTAGATGGTCTGCCTCTCACCAATGTCCACCATCATTAACTCTAGCAAAGAGACAAGGGCATCTGCAGCTCAGATTTTCTAATGTTTTAGAGAGACAGCAATTGCCATGATACTAGAAAATCTGTTCCAAAATATTTTCTCATTAAAATGTTGCCAGTTTTCCCTTTTTCTTGCTTTCTTTACACCCCTTTCTGTTATTCCTTTGATTTATCAACTACATCTAAAGCAATTGCACAAGAGAAATCTTTCTGAGAGATTTTTGTCTAAAGTGTGTTTATTTAGTAGTACAATCCACATCCAGAATGTTGTTTCTAAAGGCAGCCTCACCAGGCAAGTTATTTCCCATGAGACTCTTTCAAATAAAAGTCTCAGTCCCAGAGTACAAATAAAGAGTGCGTGAATCTGTGCCAGAATGTGGAGAAGGGTCCACAAGATGGAGGGCTATTTCTAAATATTATTTTGTAGATGTGAGAAGAGCCATTCTGACGTGAAGTGATAATAGATAAGAAAGAAGATTCAGAAGCAGAAATAAAAAGGCTGAAGGTCTGAGTATAAAATAGATGCACAATCGTTCTTGCTCAATTGAATAACAGTTCTCCTTTATGCAGGAATTGGAAGTAGATTGCAGCTAAAAGTGTAGGGGAAGTTCTTCAGGAATTCATAATGCTTTTTGCTTGGAGGAAAAGTGAAGAAAACGTTTTCTGCTGAGTATGTGACTCGTGTATGTATTTTCAGTAACCGTGTGGAAGCTTGGACTAGGGATGTTGACTTCCTGCTCCGACAAGAAGGGAGACCCATGGTGAAACTTACAGGCCACAGGAAGCAGTTTAGAGTGATGGAAGCAGATTGGCGGAATACTGATAAAGCAGTAAATTGGATAAAGGAAGAAGCTGTTAACTTTACTCAACCATTTATTCTTTACTTGGGACTAAATTTACCACACCCATATCCATCACCCTATGCAGGAGAAAATTTTGGATCCTCTACATTTTTAACATCTCCCTATTGGCTTGAAAAGGTATGTGAAGATGAAATTTAAATATAGATTTATTAGTAACTGTACCTATTACAAACAGTATTTTATTTCTGATTTTTCAAGATAGACCTAGTTTTGATATTTCACTACACAGTAAGAAAGTACTTGAATGAGATGTTAGATTTCTGATTACAGGCTAAGCAAATATAAGAGGAATTTCTCTCTGTTGTGGGAAAAGGTTTGTTAGCAGTAGTCATTAAATCAGTAAATAAGCATGGAGTTCAATGGCTAGAAACACATTAAGAAAAAACAGATTGTTGTTCTTATTGGCTGTAAATTAATTTTGGTAATGGTCTGAAGTTCATTGTTATGAACATTCTGTATTTTGCTTTTAGAAATGATGCTATATCATATGGCATGATACGGCACAGATAGATATGGAATACAGTAACATTTTGGGTTACCAGGACATTATGATAAACAGACAAAGGGATTGTGGCTTTGTGAATCCTTAAAACTAGGCTGAAGTCCTGTAGAAAATAATCATAGACGGAGAGGGACACTTTTTGCTCTCTTATCTTAAGCAGCTACTAAATACCATTTGCAAAGTCCAAAATGTTACTTTATGTAGCCAAGGACCTTGAGCAATAAGAAAATGACTAAAGCAGTATTATTTTATCTTCATGATTTCTTCCAGCAGCGTGTTTTCTGTAGATCCTGAGGAAACTTACATTTTGGTGTGTCTATTTGACTGTTACAAGTCAGGTTTTAGTGCTGTGGGCACTTGAACTCTTGCAATCTTATCAACTTGTTTAGCTGTTGGGCTTTTCCTCCGAGTAACAAGGGAAAGTATGAGAGGAAATCGCCTCAAGTTGCACCAGGGGCAATTTAGATTGGATATTAGCAAAAATTTCTTCACTGAAAGACTTGTCAAGCGCTGCAGCAGGCTGCCCAGTGCAGTGGTGGAGTCACCGTCACCGGAAGGATTTGGAAGACATGTAGATATGTCACCTGGGGACACGGTTTAGTGGTGGGTTTGGCAGTAGTGGTTTAGTGGTTGGGCTCGATGATCTTAGAGGTCTTTTCCAACCTTTCATCTGTTTCTGTGATTCCGTGACTTAATACATCTGCTGGATATTAAGAGGGAATATTATCTGTTATGGGAGCTCAAGGCCGTTAACATTACTGCTGCTCAAAAATACGCCATGCTCTCAAGAGACAGACATCGCACTAATAGCTCCCCAGACAGGTCTTCGTTATCTATACCGCACCTTGGGGCAAAACCAAATAGGATTCATCAGGGACTGATACTTAGCTGCTACACCAGTAAACAGGAATTAATGCTTCTAGGGACAACTTTGGTCTGATTGTTTTGTGCTGCACAGAGCCCCTTGTCCAGTAAATGTCTCAGTTATTTTATCAGGAATCAGTGCTGCCCATGTTTGGGGCAGCCCTGGGATGTGCTTCACTGGCACTGGGTTTAGTGTTTAATAAATTTAAGCTTTCCATACTAAGAGTACATCTTCTCCACTTTGTGGCAATTTGTGCTTTAAGTCTGCAGTATACAAGTAATTAACTGTTAAATGCAGCACTTTATTTAAGGGAATATTTACAGCCAAGGTTAATGTGTATATCAAATTTCAAGACTCTAAACTAATACTGAAGCAGACGATATCTGTGACTATGCCTAGTTTGAATATATGATAGATTGGCTTTTTAGTTTCACACTGATCTTACATTTCTTTATAACTAGTTGGATTGACATCTGTAGAAACATGTAGAAAGTATTAGAAAATTGGATTAATATAGTCAGTTCTTTTTATCAAGATGCCAAGACTCATCATCACTGTCTCAGAGGCTTGCCCAGGCTACATGATTTTCCATGTTGTTCTCTAGTCCCACATAACACCCAATCTGTTGGATCCATGGGTTTATAGTTATTCTACAGTTATGAAGACTCTATGCCAATATTCTGTACTTTCTCTAGAAGACTGTTCTGTGGTATCTCTCTTAAAAATATACAGCAGCTGTTGGAGCACATATTTGTGGCTCCTAGCTTTAGTTTCTAGCTGATTTTCTTAGGTTTTTAAAAAACAATTTACCTGTGGAAGCTGTGGGGAAGTATAGAGGAGGTAGCTGCCCTGTGTAACAAATAAGCAGCTAGCATTTCCTGGGCCACAAATTGAGAATTGTGAATTCTTGCTATAATTTTTTTAATTAAATCTGTGTTTAAAAACTTGTTTTATTGAGTTGCTGAAGTCATGTTAATTTCCTCTTATTTTTAGGTAAATTTTGAAGCTATTAAAATACCCAAGTGGTCTTCTCTTTCAGAGATGCATCCAGTAGACTATTACTCATCGTACACCAAGAATTGCACTGGAGAGTTTACAAAGGAAGAAGTGAGAAATATTAGAGCATTTTATTATGCTATGTGTGCGGAGACAGATGCCATGCTGGGTAGGTAATGTCTTATTATACAGTGGGTTTTCTAGTTCTGATTTTTTAAAAGAAGATACTTATAGGGCTGACCTTTTGGGGAAAATAATAGAAAAGAAAACACCACAATTCAGATCTGGGAGTAAGTTGTGGAAGTTGCTTAAGCAGTCTATATGATAAATGACAGGATAGCCTTTTAGGTGAATTGAGAGCAATCTGAAAAGTAATCACAGCCAATAGTCAGAAGCTCTGTAGAAACCAGTAACTGCAGCAAAACATTGCATGACCCATTGCACTGATTTAAAACCCAGTGGGAAAATTATCCCATGCAAACTGCCCTCCTCCCTCATTCCCTTTTGACAGCACAGGAAATACTAGGAGAGAACACAAGCGGGAACAGCAATTTTACTGAAAAATTCTCTATAAGCACAACAAGATCAATGAAAGAGGACACAAAGGGAGAGTTCTCTACCCAGAAGAAGGGTATTCACCAAAGAAAAAACAAAAATGCTCTCCAAAGAGAGTACGTGGTGTGGTTTTCCCAGACAAAGGCAAGATGATGCCTGTCATCCCCATCCCTTCCACACTGGACCATACGGCTCAGGAAAACAAAAGCAATGAGGCAAACAAGTTTCTGCCGTTTATTATCCTTCCTCCAGCCTGGAAACAATGGAAAACAGGGACAAAACAAAGCCTGGAGAGCTAATTCATCCAAATAAAGGGTCCTGCTGCCGAGAGTGCTGGCCCTGACAGTGGCAGCAGCGGCAGAAATGGTAGCAGCAGTGGTGGCGGCAGCAGCTTGTCTCATCTTCCCGCTGCTTCAGCAGTAGTTACAGCTTGTCAGGGTTTCAGAAGGAGATACAGCTGCCTGTGGCTTCAGCAACAGTTAACGGAACAGTTCACACCTTTCCTCCGCCAAGGTAAGACTTCAACACACTTCGGTGTTTCCTGCTGAAAACCATGCCCCCACCATGACATAGGTGGTATATTATTAAACGGTGCTGGAAACTCCGCCCCTCTTTTCCTCTGTACCCGGGACACCCATGTACAAGAGGAACTAAATCTCTTTGATTAAGTGCTAACTGAAATAATGGAAACATTTCCATGAAGGGGACAGACTGTAAAAGCCGAACTGGAAGAAAAGAGAAATTTTAGGGCATAAGTAGTTTTCCTTAGAGATTGA
This sequence comes from Melanocharis versteri, assembly GCA_013397845.1. Classification (NCBI taxonomy): domain Eukaryota; kingdom Metazoa; phylum Chordata; class Aves; order Passeriformes; family Melanocharitidae; genus Melanocharis; species Melanocharis versteri. The sequence goes on along the minus strand of VZTG01005545.1, from coordinate 1,374,025 downwards.
TTTCAAATGTGTAGACTGGATAACAGCTGTTACACATTGACTGAATGATAAGGTTACATTTGGAGTGTCCCTTAGCAGCATATTATTGAAAGTTATGAAGAAATAATTAATTGTACATTCAGAATTCTTTGGAGTTTGCAGGAAGGTCTACAGATATAAAATTTACAAGGCAAGTTAGTCTTCATTTACAGCATTTTATTTCTTAACTTGAAAAGTGACCATGAATGAACAAGAATTTGCTTGCATTCTAATATGAAATTCATGATTATATAAGCTAATCTTTTAGGCATATTAGATTGGTAAAGTGAATTAAAAGACACAGAATTGCTCTTCCTCATTTTATGAATGAAAAGAGATCAATGGAAGCCTAACAGCTTTTGGAGATGAAGGGATTGCAAAGTAACTGCACTGGGGTTTCAATTTTGTAACATCTTTTAACTAGTATGTTTAGGCATGAATCATCCTAGAGTTTTAATACTTAAGATGCCTAAGTGCTTTGCTTAACTACCAACTTCATTGATCTTGGCCCTGTCTTTGTTGCACAAATGTACATACAAAAAGGGAGGAGTACATGTTGTGTCTTCATTGCTCAAATGTATGTGCAACAAGAGAGGAGTTTCCTCCTCTGACTAGGAGGGTTCCTTGAAGTTTGCATGCTGCTTTGCAGGTACAGACCTTGGAAGAAGTATTTTGAATGTATCCTTTTCAGTATCTTTTTGTTGTTGCAGGTGAGATTATTTCAGCTCTGCAAGATACTGGGCTTCTTGGAAAAACAATCATTATATTCACTGCGGATCATGGAGAACTTGCCATGGAACACCGTCAGTTCTATAAAATGAGCATGTATGAAGGAAGTTCCCATGTTCCCCTTTTAGTTATGGGGCCAGGTGTAAGACAACAGCAGCAAATACCAAATGTAGTATCTCTTGTGGATATATATCCTACTATGCTTGGTGAGTTAAGTAATTTCAGGTGACAATTTTTCTCCCAGTTACCATTATTATTCTGCATTTGTATCATAGTCAGAATGATGTCTCCACTTTGAGGCAATATAGCAACACAACAGAAGATAATTTATCTGAGGACCATATGTATGGACTTAATAGAAAAAGTAAAATATGGATAAAAAATAAAGAAACTGATGATCTTCCTTATTACTTTTACTGTCATCCACATTATTACACTGACTGATTATATATAGGATTATTTGTTACTAAAAAAAAGGGAATAAACCCCATTTTAGATATGAATAATACTTGCTAGCCTTCATACCCAACAGTTTACTATAGAAATTACAGTGTAAGTGCATCCAGAGATGAGATTAAACCTGAAAGGATGACAGCTTCATTAACTTACAAAAGAAATGTCTTTTATGAAGGGTCATGTGGAAGAAGTGTGATGAAAGCTTTTTGTAGGAAATGTACAATTGATCTGGGCAAGCATAAAGAGATATGATAATGGATATCCATTCTTACCTTATGAGATATGAAGATACTCAGCATTGGACAGAGAATCAGATAAAAAGAACTAAACCTAAATTACTTAGGTGGAATTCACTTTTAAGAGGGAATTTTTGAACAGTTATCTGTAGTAAATAATGCAAGAGACGATTCTGATTGGAACTAAACATCAGGTAAAGTTACCTTTTGAGGTTTTATCTGAAATCTTTGAGGCTACCAATCAGAAAAATATTCTTTTCAAACGGTCTGGAACACTTGCTCTCTAAGAGGTGTCACATGTACACTGCAATTGCCTGGAGAACATGAGTGAATAAAACTGTACTTCTAGCAGTAAATGTCAGTGAAAAATCCACTTCTATATTGTTTTAAGTTGATTTTCTAAAAACTAAACAGAAGTTATTTATCTGTCTGTGTCTTCTCAAAACTTTTGAACCAGTTATCCAGTTAAAAATAGGATATAAAGTCTGAGTGGCTTTTTCTTCCAGATTTTGATGTCAAATTGTTACGTGTATATATCTGTACTAAATATGTATAGTGCCTAAGTTATGATATCCTATGTAAAGAGTTAAAAATCTCTTCTTTTATTTCTTTATCCCTTTTCCCTAAGTGACATAATTGGTCAATTGGTTTAACATCTTTCCATCTTTTCCTTCTAGGGTTTTTCTTGTTTGGGCTTTTTTTTCCCCAGAACTTTGTGTGCATAATCCATTCCTTCTGTTCTGGCAGTTCCCCTTCTCTGTACTCTGAATGCCTCTCAAAAAGGCATGTATGATGAAAATGAAAACTTGAAGAGCCATCTCTCTATTGTATATTATGTTCTCTGTCTGCATGCTGCTGCTGACTAGTGAGGAAACAGATTTCAAGTCTATTTTTATGTCATGCACTGATGAAGGAAAGAGTCACCTATGAGCAATTTATATGCACAGAGTATCACCACTCAACATAGAACAGATTAAATACTACCATGGTGCTCTGTGAAATGGAAAATTTTGAATTTTGAGTTACTATAGATGATGTTCAGTGGGGTGATTAAAAATAGCAGTACTGTCATACATGTTTTTTAGGACATGCTTGGGATTCTCAGCTATGTTTTTCAGAATGTTTCTGACAAACTTTTGCAGCCTTTTAACCTGACCTTTGCGAGCTAGAGAAACTTGTGGTATAAGTTGATTCTGAGGATCGTATGGATATTACAGCATTTTCTAGTGGCCGTCTGGTAGGCTTTGGAATCATCCAGTGTTTCTGTACATGCATTATGCTGATACCACTTCAGATACCATTTTCTCCAGTCTTGCCTGTGAAGCAAGTGGCCCTGCTTCTCAAGTGTCTGCACCAGTTATAGGTGATAATAATGGCCACCTTTTATAAAGCATTTCATTGTTCACTAGTGAAGAATGCTGGAAACAAGCTTAGCACCATTATTGTTCAAGAAATAAACCACATTTTGGATGTGGAGCTTTTAGGGTCCTTTCATGCTATGTTATTCTTTCTCTCCTGCCTGATGTAGTCAGAGCACAAGGGAAATGTTTGCAACCATAATTAAGAAATAGGACAGCACCATCCATCAAAGGAGACTATTTTGATCCCTTTTCACAAACTTCTGTTAAAGGTTGGGTTATACATAGATGATACATTTGATCAAGCTGGTGGGCAGCTTGCCTTGGGAAGTTCCTTAAGGTATTTTTTATTGTGTCTTTTGGGATAATAATTAGGAGTGCACATTTTATTATCAAAATAAAACTTACATTCAGACACCAGTAGCATTGTGTTAGGCTTTTTTTAATCATGAAAACTGCAGTAGCATTTTGGTTTTGTATATCTTTCCTTAGATATAGGAAGAATTCCTGTCCCACAGAACCTCAGTGGATATTCTCTTACACCGCTGCTACGTGAAAAGGCTGAGAGCGAAGTGTCACCCAGAGGACCTCGGCCCTCGTGGGTGCTGAGTGAGTTCCACGGGTGCAATGTGAATTCCTCTGTGTATATGCTGAGAACCAGCAAGTGGAAATACATCACATACTCGGATGGCTCTTCAGTACCACCACAGCTCTTTGGTATGAACTTTTATGTCTTGACTGACTCATTAATTTCCTCTATTGTGAATTGAATCTTAACTGACTTTTCGTTTGTTCCAGATCTTACTGCTGATCCAGATGAGCTTACAAATGTTGCCATAAAATTCCCAGTAACTGTACATTCCTTGGACAAAATACTTCGCTCTATAGTAAACTATCCAAAGGTTTCTTCATCTGTTAAGGAGTATAACAAACAACAGTTTATCAGTTGGAAACAAAGTTTGGGTCACAATTACTCAATGGTTATTGCAAACCTCAGGTGGCATCAAGACTGGTTAAAGGACCAAAAAAAGTATGAGAGTGCAATTGACAAGTGGCTTGGTAAGTAGATACATCCAACGTGGATTTAATATGAATGAGGATATAAAAACATTATGCATTTGTAATATTATGCTGTATTTCAAGTATTAGAATGATATTTTTATATAACCTATTGAAAGTAAAGATTCCTGAACAATTACTGCTTTGTGTCAGAAAGCCAAGAGCATTTTATATAACTAGCCAGCCCAACAAAACTAGAGTTTTAGATGTTATTGTTCTGTAACATGTAAGTGTACATAGAAAGGGTAGTATGGAAATACTAATTGTGTGTATGGAATATTTAGCTGATTGCAAAAGCACAGAGTATTAAGCATTCAAACTCAATAGGAATTTCCATTTATAAGGACCAAGCAAAGGAAGGATTATAAAATTTAGTGAAGTAAACTACCAGTTACAGTGAAATTTGCTGTGTGTATTATAAGTCTAGATTGAATACATATTCATCCACTTTAGAGACAGTTAAAATATAATCAAAATGTTGGTAATCAGTACAGGTCTGAATATAAATGTGGTTTATGCAAGTACTTAACTATGTCAGCATTCCTGTGTTACATGTGATTGACTCCCCATGTTTTCAAGATCTGCCTGCTAATCTCTTGCTTCTGGATCTGGTACTTACCACTCCTTGCCGTTTAAAATTTCAAAATATGTATAGGCTCCTAATTGAACATGTACACAAGTGAAGAGGAATCTGATCTCTGGTCATCATCATAAATAAAAAAAAACCCCAACAAACAAACAACGAAACAAAAACCTCTTGCCAAACCTATAAGAAGAGCAGTTCTCTGAAAAGTGATAGTGTGATTTGCATAACTTAAAATAAAAACTGCTTGAATGCAGTTAGATTCTGCAAGTAAATGCTTTAATGTGCATCAGTGACTGGAGAACTGAAACCTAATATGTTCACAGAGGAGACACCATTGAAGCTTGCAGGAAGAGTTAACATAAAAATACTATTTCCCATTTTTCCAGTGACCTGTCAAAAAAAAAGTAGTTTTGGAAGAAGAAGGATTTAGGTAGTAACTCTTCCACTTAACGGAATATGTAATAACAGCAGCACTTGGATTTGCTTATTTTTGGTCACCATCATTACTGCTATAGTTCAGAATGACATTATACTTCATACATAAAATGTTTTCTGGAATCTGTTATTAAATGCTCAGTAGTAGCAGTAAGCCAGTAAAAATAAACATAAAAATGAGACATATTTTCTGATGGCTACACACTCATTTCATAAGCAACTTACCCAATGGAATTAAAAAAATCTTCAAACCCACACATGCCATTATAATTCTTACTAAAATGAGTTCAGGTACGGTTGAAATTACTTAAACAAAATAAATGGGCTGCATAATTAGAGGAAGTATTTATATCCATATGAAAGTTTGTTCAAGAGAAAAAAGAATAAAGAAATTTCATCACTTTCCAGAGGTCTGGACAGAATGCAGTACATTGTCCAAAATGGAGTAAAATAAAATTATGGTGAACTGGATGTGTTTTGTGTGTGCTGTTTTTTAATGACTGAATGTTTAAAATGTAGGGAAAATTGTATTTTGTCAGCTATGTGAACAGTGCTTTCTTTGAAGAGATTAGCTTTTAAGGCTCACTAATGTTAGGTTTACGAAAGTGCCATTTGTGATACACTCTGAAGTGGGAGAACAAATAGAAAAAAAACCTTGCAACCACATCTTGTGCCACAGACTGTCCAGAGAAGCTCCCAGTGCATGGGGGCAGGCTTCTTGACAATTCAGGAAACCCCAGGAACATGCCAGCTCACAGAGCAGGGCTTGTTGTTGTTCAGGACACCACATTAAATCATTCTTCTGCTGGGTCACATGGCTTGCAATCTGACTGTAATATGGAATATGTATCCTTCAAAAACACAGAGTAGAAAGGTGAAAGAGAAATTATTAAAACAGGAGGCTGCACTTGGTATTGTGGTATTAAGAAAAGTTTTAGTATCTGTTACTCTAGAGGAATAATTAGAAAGATTTGTGTTTTCCGGGAGACTAGAACTTTATAAATGTTTGTGACAATGGGAATTAATATAAAAGCCGGTACATTACTGAAGATGCTGACTTCAGGTAAAGACCGTCTTCTGTAATGCCTGAGAATTTAATTGTGCTTTCTTTTTCATGCCTGAAAGTTACAAACTATAGTACTATCTTCTTTTCTTTTTTAGTTTGTTCTGATGTAATGAATAACTTGCTTTTCCATAGAACATAGACTTGTCAGTGAAAGAAGTAAGAATTCAGTGCAATGAAATATGACATTTATTTGAACTTTTTTTTGTTGCTCTGAAGAGATACTTAGATGACAAAATTAGTTTTTTGCATCAGAAAAAAAGAGCTGGGAAATGGTGATGATAGGTAACAAGGACTAGAAAAGAATAAAAAGAAATTGGATGCCTTTATTTCAGGAAAAAGTGTAAGGAACTTAGATTAATAGAAGGCATAAAATAATTCAGAAAAGCAGAATTTCCTTTGTGTGCTGTTGTGTTCTCTGTAATTTTTTTTTACTACCTTCCTTGGTTCTACCAGCTTTCCATGAAGTTTCTTTAGAAGCATGACTAGAATAATTTCCTTGTGCTTTTATTTTCTTGGTCTCCTTGTGGGCTCTTAGCAGGGATTTCTAGTTGTAAACACTGTAAAGGGATACAGGTTCCTAAATTTGCATCTCCTTGAGTACTATTTTTGAACTTAACACTTTCAAAGATATATAATGTGATTTTCTTTTACAGGAGATGTTGATGCTCCTCTGGGCATCCATTATAGGTGTTGGTATTTGACTGGCTGGATTGGGATGGATAGGCAGCCTTCCCTGACAAATCTAATTTAAAGCCCTCTCCTGGAGTCTGGCAAGTCTCCGACCAAAGATGCTTTTTCCCAGCTTTGTCAGATGGACTCCATTGCCCCCAGGAAACCAGGCGTGGCAAAAGGGCTGAGTAACCAAAGTCCTGACTATGGCACCGTTGTTTGAATCATTTGTTGACCTGCCAGGTTCATCTGGCCATTTCATAACCTGAGAGCCCATAAAGAAAAAAAGTACATTATTACGTCTATCACTCTGGTTTCAGATTGCTCAGGCATAGCTAGGAGTAAGCCTTTGAAACGTGAGGAAGTATGTCAAAGCACATCCTCACAGTTGTGTTATGAGCCATTAGCAACAAGAATAAAGCGTATTGTTAATTTAAACAAGTTTAGGAAACCAGGACAGCAGTATCACCTTTCAAACTGATTTTTCACTCTTTTTTCCCTCTTCTGATTTTTTAGATTTTAAAGTGAAAATCTATCTTTCTGAAGTACCTTGCTGTCAAATGTTGCTTTACAGCTTTTGATAAACATAGGTACTTTTGTGAAGTCACGTTACCTTTAATTCCTCTCTCTTACTGAAGGTGCAATGACTAGAAGGGTAAAATTAAAATTGGAAGCAATAAACCTCTCCATAAAAACCTTTAATATTACAGATGGAACTATCGTGAGGTCTTTAGACATATGTAATACTGAAAATTCCACTGAGGCATTGAGCCATGAAAATCTGGTATTTTTACACAAATCCTTTGTAAACAGTAAATCTATATATATAACCTTACTGGTTTTAGAGCAGATACTTACTGGAAACCTAGAGAAACTCTGAGATTGTATGGAATGTAATGAATAACAGCATATATAAGATGGTTAAAGAATTTATTCTTAAAAAAAAAAAGGCCATACTTTTCTTTAGAATTATAAATTTTTATTTCTGTAATAGTAATAAAAATTACCAGAAAAGTGCAAATATCCCCTTTGCCATTGTCTGAACATCCTGAGCCATTTACAATATAAACACCAGCTGCTCGTGGTGCAGGATGGGTGTGTGTGTGCTATGCTTATAGACAATATTGCCCTTCATTGTAAACTGAGAAATTCATCTGTAAAATGCAAGATTTTTTTACAAACACTGCAGTAAAGATTAATCATAGGGTGATATATAAAATATTCTTGTTCTATTTCATACAAACTATGAATAAAATATAGTCATGAGAAGTAGTCACAATCCTAAGTCTTAAAATACCATGTCAAAAATACACGAATTCACAGGAAAATACGCTGTAAAAATTATAAAGTGGAACATATTTCCTTCAGGGAACACCAGATGATTATGAAGAAAATCTAAGTAAATTCCTCCAAGTTGCCTATTCTAGTAGGAATTGCTGAGTAACTCTAATCACAAAGTAGTGAACTACTGGCACCCTCTCCCAGTGGCATTCATCAAGTAGATACACACACCTTACTTACGCATTTCTAGTAGTGATTGGCAGGGTTCTCTGTAAAGGTTTGAAGAAAAGTTTGTGTTAGTTACACAAATGCATATTGGGAAAGGATTTAGTCTCTACACAAATGCATAGAAACTTGATCTCTCAACCATATTATATCTAGAGTGCTCCTTAAAAGCCTAGAAAAGATTTATCTAGAAAAAATGTTTCTAGAAATTATTCTTTCACAATAACTAATAGCAAAAAATTTGGAGGTCAGGATGCTATCAAGTAACTAAACATAATAACTAAATAGCTGTAATTTCATAGGAAAAACAGTAGAGTAGGGCTAATTTACTTTTAGTAAATTAGTAAAAAGTTATCTAAATGAATAGCTTTCATCGTCATATTCTAACTCATCTTCTTCTTCATCCTCCAAAAGTCCATATTTAAATTTGTGATAAATTGTGCCATCCTTGCCCATGTATACAATGTCATCTTCGTCATCATCATCTTCATAATCTTTATCTCTGTATTCAATCACTTGATCCTCCTGGTAACTGGGATTCTTGTGGTAGTTGCTCACAGAGGAAGGAAAGGTTTTGGAGTGATTCGTCAGCTTCTCATACCGTCCTTGACTGACAGGCTGGGTTTTGGTTCGTGCCTTTCTCCAGATGAATACAATGGCTCCAATGACAAGCAGAAGCAAAATGCAAGTGATAACAAAGAAAGTAGTTTTTCTTTTTTGCCCCGGGGGTGGAGTTGTCTGTAATACACAGTCATCTACAATGGCAATTGAAAACAAGGACAACCAAAAAAAGGATTAAATGAGCTTGTATTTGTGTGTGTGTGTGTCTTACAAAGTCTGGTACAGTGTTTAGGACTATTTATATTTTTAATAGCAGTCAACCTAGCTTTTCTGGTACCACAATGATGTTTTTGTTGTTCTTATGCTGTCAATAAGGCTGTTGGGATATCTATTCTTCGTTGTTTGATTTGAAATAATGAAAAAGAAGCAGAAAAGCTAGCAGGTGCATGAATGCAATGATTCAGATGTCTGTTCATTGAAGTAAGCTAATTCATAGAACAGTGCCAGTTTATGAAATGCCAGGCCATTTAACATAGTAATTGTGAGTGCGAGAAGCTGCCATCTCCAGCACCAGACATAATGGTTGTTATTTGAGTAAAACCTTCCCTATTTTTGATGAAGCAGTAGAAACACACTGTTTACCAACAGCACATTTTCGCTCTAGTCCACTTTTGAGGCAGCATAATGTCAGCATAATCAACCATAAAACACTTAGCACTATTCCTGCTCTTCAGAATGGTCCTACCTTGTGTTTCACTGCAGTCACAGCACTCTGGGGTTTCTGCTGGGTCAGTGTCACTGCAGCAGGGCAGGCAGCGGCTTTCCTCCAGGAAGAGCTGCATGCTGGCTGGACAGACTGTGCAGTTGAGAGGACCAGGTCCCTTGCACTCAGTGCATGAGCTGTCACATCTCTCACACTTGGGTTTGTTCTCCTTCAAACACAGAACACAAGCAATGCACCTCTAATTTTGTGTGATTTAGACCTGACCTGGCAGTTCTGTCCTGTCATTCACCATCGTGGTTGTCATCTCTGGGCATCATGAGTGTCAATGTGAAAATACAACAGCAAATTAAAAATTTCCTATTTTCTGATTTCTTAGTGATCTGCTTGTAGGAAGAGAGTGTAAAGTGTTATAAGAGCTTAGAGATCTCACCTAGCTAGGCAGGAAGTTAAAATTTACTCATGCTTTTAAGCTTTTTGGGTCGGAAAAGTAACTGACATGGAAGAAGCAATATGAAACATTCTGGGAAAAATCTGAGAGTATGTATTTTCTCTCTACCCAGGGAAGAAGCAGAAGTAAGGAATAAAGGTGGTTGGAAATTTTTTAGCAAAACAGATTTCTCTTAGATTGTGTCGCTTCTTTTTCTACAGAAACAGATTAGATTCAAATACTCTTCTTAAAGCCCAGACTTCTGGCAACCTCTGTATACAAAGACTACCAGGCGTCACTGTGATCACACCTGTCTTGTAGAATACTCTGAAGTCAGTTGTTTCAGTGTTTCCAATGTTCACAGTTCCTGGCCATGGGACATGTTCACTGTGGAGATCTGGAAACTCCAATAAACTCACCAAATTTGCAGTTAGGATTGCAAGGCTGTTTATCCTGGATGGAAGAACCTGTGCAAGATTGCAGGATCATAGCTGTTCATAATTTCTTAGAGTCAAAGCCTCAAATATGGCCATTTTCTCAGATTCAATGCTATGAAGTAGGACTGTCAAGGAGATATTCCAAGACAGAGACTCCAAGGTTTGTAGCATCTCAGGCTGGCGTGCCTGCTATATTCTTGAATAAACATCTTCAGAAGGCAATTGGTGTGGAAATCTGGACAGTGGAGTGCCCAGACTTATGGCACAGACCCAAACCTAATTGTGGTCCTGCTCTACAGAATATACAGCTCTGTTAACTTCAGCCTGTCCTTCTACTAGAGCTTTCTGCCAGCAAAGCTGTCAATCAAAAATGCAGAAGGATTTCTTACAGAAAAGGCATCAGAAATCCAAGAGGAAATCTCGGTCATACTGGAAGAAAAAAAACACTGTATCATTAATAGAACTGATTTTTCATGTAGTTTTGATATCTTTGTTGACTATAGAGTAACAGAGAAACCAGAACGAGAAACAAAAGAGGAAAAAAGTAAGCATACTTAAAGATAGGCACCATTAAAAACTCAGAGAAGAGCAATGTGTTGTTTGTATTGTGTACAAAGAGTCTTCAAATAGGTACCTTTTGTCCTGGTGTTTCCTGGACTTTGTATTCACCTACAAAACAGTCTGAGTTGCACATTCCGTTTAATAAACTGTAGCTCCATACACAAGATGTACAGCTGAATGCTCCCTTCCCTAGACAGGCAAACAAAATGACAATATTACAGCAAGAAATGTCAGCTAACTTCCTTTAAAAAATATACTGGCCACTGCTATGAAGCAAAAGGATGTTTGTCAGTGGCAACAATCATTAGTGAGGAGTTCAACATGAAGAGGTTGGTTTTAGAAAAAGCTTGTGCCTAGTCCTAGGGCTTTATGTGCAAACAAAATTTATTTCTTATGTGTTTTGATATTCATGAAAAGATGATTTTGGAATCAGCTGTACAGAGAACCTCTGACATATTCAGGAAAATAAATTAGGTGAGAGCACCGAAGTAAAATTGTGGAGAACCTTCGCCAAGTGCTGTCCTTCACAAAATCCATACTTATTTGCCCTGTTAACTAACTGTTTTCAAACAGCCAAGAATTAAGAGATGTTTATGTTTGAATAGAAAAATAAATTATTTAGTTGCATAAGAAAAAACCATTATTCATTAGGTGCAGCCAGAGCACCATATTCACCTCATGTGTCAGAGACTCTTTAAGAACAGATGCTGCATGCAATGTTTCTGTGAAACACTGAGGTGATGAGTTTGTCTTAAGTGTCAAGATGTACCCATCCATTTCCCTGCACCTAGACGTTTTCTGCCATTGTCTGAAAGGAAGAAAATGAAAATGCAAGGAACTAACATCAGCAGAAGTTACAGTGCTGAAGTTAGTAACCTTCTGTAACACAGAGAACTTCCTATATTAGTGTGCAATGCATGGTTTTCCTTACTGCTCTTGATAAAGAAACACCATGCTTTTTGCTGATATATCAGTAATGCAGATGCATTTCAGACTGGCTTGTGTTTCATAATTCTGCCTATGTAATGATGATAAAAATTCTGTCCCATAGTATTTATGCCAAATAATGTGAAAAACAAAGGAGGTGGTCTGTAAATTAAAATGTCTATCTTATTTTGTCCCAAATCCAAACAAAAATATTTCTGCTACTTTTTATAGTGTTGTTATACAATTGCATTGTAAAGTTCTTAAATGTGGCTTCATTCTTCATTCTAAGTGTAATTTCCACTTACATTGTTATGTTGCTATTAGTCATCTGGACTATCCAGTATATCTACTATCCAAAACAGTTTGTGTGTTACAATGTGATATGGTCTTCTGCAGCATGGTTCCCATTAGCTATAATCTCGTATTATTCAGGTAAAAAAGGACACCAAAGGGGTCCAAGAGGATTAATGCTTTTTGTTTCAGAATTGGTTTAATTGGGAAAATTAAGAAACAAAAAAACAGAGTCTCACAGAGCAAAATAGACAGTCTCTGAGAGTTAACTTTGAAAAATACATAATTATATTAAAAGCAACAAACATCACTGTGCTTTTGATTTCTGTTCACCTCTCAACCTAAAGATGTGCTTTATGGTCTTTACTCTTCCCATTATAGGCTGTAAAGGTGTGCAGTTGGAATTAAGTTCCTTGGCTTTCGCGGAGTAGCAGACAGTATGACAGCTCAAAGAGTGAGCTTCTTAATATTCATGTGAAATTAATATTAGCAATAATAATTATTAATATTCTTAATATTCATGTGAAAAATGGGGTCCATCTCTGTAAGCAAGTGAGCCCATATTTTTATGAAGCTGATGAGTACTTTTGTGAGAGGCCTGGCTGATGGAAAATTCATTACTGTTTTCCATATTTTTCCATTCACTGACTTGGCAACATGTGACTCCATCCCCGCTTTCCCTATTAAGTGGCTGTCTTTCTGTTTGTGCTCTGTGCCGGAAGCAGTTCTGGAGAAAGCTTGACAGGAATTAATATACTTGCTTTCACCTCAATTATCAATGCTTTAGAAATAAATCAATGGAGCAGTGAGTGCAACAAGTCACCAAGAGCCAGGAAAAGCCCAGCGGCCCCTGGGAGAGCTCTGCATCACCCACTGTGGCCAAAGTCATGGACAGATTGGTAGCACTGTCAGTGGTTTGTGTCTTTGTGAAGTATTCCCAGATCTTGGAGCCGAGATTCCAGGTATTTTGGTGACCCCTTTTTTGCTCAAAGCAGAACATATGGTTTTACCTTCACAAGTTAAACAGGAAGGGTGGCATCTCTCACAGACGTTGTTTTCCTTGTTTTCATAGTAGTACTGAGGACAAGAGCTAACACATTCTTTTGTGGAGTGCAACAAGTAGAAATATGTGTTACAGGAAAGACAGTCTGTTGGTCGAGGCCCCAGACACTCCTTACAACTCTTGTGGCATCTCTCACATAATCCAGTGGAATTTTGTGCGAAATACCTGAAATAGATCAGATAGGCATAGCTTTGCATAAAATCCAGCAGTGACAGGAAAACCAACACTTGTTTAATCCTTAGCTTTTTACTGTGATTATATCAATTTATGAAAATTGTACTAAAATGAACACAGGTATTTGTAATCTCAGTGAAAATAGAATTAACTTTCTTTAATTCCCCTTGGCCATTGGAATTCAGCTATAGATCAGGACTCTGTATAGTGCTTACAGCAAACATTTCTAAAATCTGAGTTGAATTGATATAAAGCATTGAAGTAGGAAGGGTTCAAAAAAACTCCACTCTGTTTTGACTGTGTTCTCCTATGTTGTGTGATTTTGCTGAGATACGGTCATTAGAGTTTTCCAGTTTAATGGGATGAGCGGCCAATGTGATCAATTGAACTCTAGTTTTAAATTAAATGGACCTGAAAGAGAAATCATAGGTTCACTTTCTAAATTTGAATTTCACAAAAGAACACTGAATTCACATTTTGAACTTAAATGGATTAATTATAAAGTTTCTCTCTAGAATTATGAGTGCTCAGTTCAAAGTGGTTTTAATGGTTGTTTTTATTATCACCCACTATAAGCATTAACTCAATGCGAAAAAAATATAACCTTATCCAAACTTCACGTTAAGTGGAGGCCACAGTGGTGCTCAGAGGCCCGTGCTCAGGCTGACTGACATATAACTTAGTATACTTGTTCTGGTTCACACTGTTCTGTGTAGAGATAGCCAAGAGCATCCTCTGAGTGTAAGCATGTCCACACCACATCTAAACTGTTCCCATCTGGGCACCAATTTTAGAGTTTTCTACTGTGAAGGGAGGTTTTCCACCACTTGTGTACTGTGAAAGTACAAGAAATTTTCTCCTGAAAACAAAACTCTGTTCTATTTCACACTGATGTGGAATGTTGCAGAGTGATCTAGTTTCTCAAAGCTCTCTCTGAGATGCAGCTCTTAGAAACAGGTCTTGGACCTTACCCTGCTGGACACTGGGTTACACATCCTTTTCCTTGTCTGTACCAACCCAGTTTGCAGGAAAGGCACTGTGAGCTGTGTTTTCCAGTGCAAGTGTCACAGGTGCTGTGGCATGCAGAACATTGCCCCTCCGTGCTGTCAGCATAATATCCATCTGGGCATGTTTCAACACAGGTTCTGTCTGCACAGACAACAATACAAAGTAACACATCATATTCAGTATTTGCTACTATAAAACATCTCATACAGCTCTACTAGAGCAAACTCCATCAGCAGGGGTGCTGATAGATAATGTATTGGAACGGGAGAACTGAATGTTGGGTTACAGTAATTATTTTTTTATTCTTGTCAATTCATTAGTCCTCATTTCTGTGTTTTATGCATATTAGCAAGCTCTTCAGTTCAGGCAAGTTTTTATCTTTGTGAAATACAGAAAAGCATAGTAACGAACAGCAGATGTGATTTCCTTCAGAATAATCAAAAGTAGTAAGGCAAGTTTATATCTGCATTGCTGTTTTCCCTAGATTTCACTCTAAGCATCAATCTCATTTCATTCTGTTTAGATGATGAATCTGATGGTAAATTTGAGATTTAATGGCATTTGTTTACTGGTCTTTACCCTTGTCTGTGGCTTCTACTTTAAGTTATGGAATTAAATGTCTTAGTGCTGCAAAGCCAGGTAAGACCCACTTTTTTCAGTAAAATTTCAGTCATTGTAGTGGGAATCTTGAATGAGAAGTTAGTAGTGTTGTAATTAGCTACAAGTGCATAAAGCTAATAATGCAGTAATTATTCATTAAATGCTTGTACTTGTTACATTGTCTGTCTTGATAGTTTTGCTGCTTGGGTGGCAATTGGACAAATACTTCCAGATTTGAGGTTTTTTTGCATTTTAATCTCAGTTCCAGTATGTTTATGTACATATGTCCATCAACATTACCAGTTGTAATGGTGCAAAATAGCTGAGTGTGTTGCTAAAAAAGGTAAGTCTCATGCAAGACCTCAGAAATACAGGAATGTAAAATCTGCATTAGAATTAGATTCAAAAGCTTAGTTTCACTTTTAATTTACACTGTTTTTTAGATTTTTCCTGCATGAAGGATTATTTAATATTTTTTCTCCCAATGATTTTCTAAAATCTTTGGTTGCTTTTAGAAGAATATGCAGAGAGGAAATGTTTTGATTTGGGAATTTAATAATTTTTTCCTATTTGTTTCTGAGACAGTATAGTCTCAAACCTACTCTTTGCTCCAAAGTCAGAAAAGTAATTTTGCACCTCAGCCACCCACTAGATGCTGACCTAGTGATCCCTTTTAACAGATGTTAAAGTATTCCTTTGCTCATCAGATTGCTGCAGGGATTAAAAAAGACAACTGGAAAATGTGCACCTTTTATGGATACACCAACAGCAACAACAACAACAATGAATCTAATGATAGCCCTCTTTTAAAGTCCTTGTAGGAGATAATAGGAAGAGAACGTACCAAGTAAATGAAACATATGAGTTTTGTTTAGTCATGGTGTTTGTGGCTATTTAGACATCCTACATTAGCACCGGTGAGCGGCAAGCCCTGCCTCACAGAATTTCCACATAGTCCTGCTGAAGAAATTGTCTCCACACAATTTAACTATTCGTCATGTCCTCTTTAAAGTATTTAGATTGGTTGATGCAGCCCAGATGCTTTGCAAATGTGACGAATACTTGTCTATTCCATGCTTTCAGTGTAGAATGAAATCTAGGGGCAGGAGAGAGACACTTACTGAGAAGATAGTGGTTATTTACACAGCTAAGACACTGGTGTTCAGTGGGTCCTGAGCAGTGGAAGCATTTCCTGTGGCAAGATTTGCAGGTCTGAATTTCCTCAATGTAGTACTCAGTGGGAGGGCAGTATCCAGATGACACGCAGTGCCCATCATGGTTCAATATCTGTCCATTTCTGCAAGTTAGGCAGGCAGTGGAAGAAGAACAAGTCTCGCATGTCCTGTTGCATGCTGAAAAGGACAAACAGTAGGAATTTCACCATTTCTTGCTTTGTCTCAGAGTGTTATTACTGCTTTAACTTTTGAAGGAGCAGCTGTAATCTCAGGATAAAAGCCTGAGGGAAATAATTTTCAATCTCATGCAAGTAGTTCCTTAGGTTTTCTTTTGCATCGACACTGCTTTTGCAACAGTGAATAGTCTCCAGCAATTCTCAGCAATTCTGCAGCCATTCTCAGCACTTTACCAGAGTGGTTGCCTGCAATAATAAACATATGTATGCTTGCTACCTCCCTCTCAGCTTTCTTCAATTTTTGCTGTTCTACAATAAACCTGATTGTTTTTCTGCATTAGCTATCCTCTTCGACTCCAAGATACTGGTAACAACATCAGCTGTCATACGCAGGCCCTTAGGGGGTGGCCTTTAAACAGACCCACTTGTGTCTCAATACTCTTCTGGGGAAAACAACAGCTGCCAACCTTGGCAGTCTTCGGTGGCTTCTTCATAGTAACTCCCTTCAGGGCACTCATCAAAACACATGCCGTTGTAGAGGACAGACAAGCTGAAAGTGCACGCTGTGCAGTCGTCAGAATCCGGCCCGTTGCAATCCTTGCAGTTGGCATGGCAGGGAAAGCAGTGCTTGTCTTCAGGGTAGAAGTGTGAAGGGCATTCCTGCACACACTTCCCCTCGTGCAGGAAAAACTCATCCATACACTCTACAGGGGAGAGCAGAACACAGGTAAGCAAACAGCCAGCAAATTCTGACCTAAGAGCGAGAGCAGGGAAGTCCTAGGAAACATTAAATTCTGAATTGTCTGTCATTACAGAAGTCATCAGAGCACCTTGAGAAGGTAGGACTTCCTTTTTCAAATCTTTCACCTCCAAAACACCTACATTGGCCCAACCCTCAAATGGTATCTTCTGTGTTACAGCAAGAAACTGTGAAAAAAGTCACTTGCTCAGCTTTGGTGATATTAACCAAGCCATTTGACACTGATATATAGGTGGCCTTTTTCCGACATTTTTCTGCATTATGAACTTCCTGCAAAATCAGAAATGTACATATCTGAAGTTTTGTTTTTGTTAAAATATGTTAAAATATTTTGTTTGTTTTTATTAAAATATTACTTTAGCTAGAATATGTTGACCTAAATGTTTTTCTTTGCCTAGAGCTGTGAATAAGTTGCTATTTTATTATGAGTATTAGGTTCCATATGTTTGTTTATTGTTTGGTTGGTTGGTTGGCGGTTTTTTATTTCATCCATGTTTATGTTTCCAGAATGGATCACTCAATATTAACTATCTTTAATATTTGGGGGGGGGGGGGGGGGGGGTGGTGGGAATTTTGGGGGAGGCATTTAGCGTCACCTGGGTACCGACAGCTTTCCTAATATCTTTCTTGACAGGGATTTCTTTCTCTAACAGGAGTGGTCATTTGCAAAAATGGTAAAGAGTTCAACTGAAGTTCAACTGGGCTAGGAAAGAAACATTCTGTATTTCACATCGGTGCACATATCCAAGTTTTTAAGGTTGGATACACTAGATAAAAAATAAAATCAAACCAGCATGAACCTCTGAAGAGCAACAGGACCAGGAAAAGCAATGTGAAATTTTTACAGATTAATCATTTAGTCTCATAATAATCAATTTTAGGGATTAACAATGATATCCACATCACTTTTGGGTTTTTTTGCACATTACTGAATTCGGATTTGTTTTTCTGTCAGTCTCTCCTGACAGACCCAGGTGGATTTTAGTCTACACAAGAGCAGTTCGTTGTAATACCTTTGCATATTTCATTGTGAATACATTCCTGACACATTTGGGGGCAGCGTTTGCAGATTCCTTCAGAGGCAAAATGCTTCTCTGGACAAGTAGATTTACATTCCCAGTGCTCCAGAAGTAAAGGACTTTTACAGGACAGGCATTGGGTTGCACTTCCCATGCATGTCTTACAGGATCCACTGCATTCCTTGCAAGTCTCAGAATCATTAAAATATCCCCTATGGAATGAAAAAAACACAACGCAAACTGATGGTCACTCCAGGCTCTGATAATTACAACTCTAAATGAGACTCTCCCAGCATACACATTTCACTAGATCAAACATGTTTCTCACATGATTTTTTACTCATCTTCCACTTAACATTCCCTGTGTCTGAAAGCAGAAAATGCACATGGTTAGTGCTATATGAAGGGCTTTCCTTTTTTCTTGTACCTGCTATCTAAGTTATGTTGAACTTTTATGTTTTTATTTCCCCCTTACATACGATAGAAAGATTATATAACATTGCGGAAAACATGCAATCTCTAGTCTTGTGCAGCTGGCCTGCAATACTGATAGCAAGGAAAGAAGGGGAAGCATAACCTCAGTGGCTCTAGAGAGGAGAAAGAGAAGAGACAACTCTGGAAATGTGAAGGCTAGGAAGAATGAGGGCAGGGATCGAAAAAAACCCCAAAAAGCAGGACATTTATAAAGTACCTTGCTTTAGTGAGAGGAAGCAAGAGATCGCAAAGAGGGAGTACATTTTGCTGGTATCTATGGTGTGAAAGCAAATGTAGACAGCCACAGCTGGGAGTACTAGTCATAAATATAAAAAAAATCTGCACCTCTGCTTCAGGTGAAGATGCGTAGAAGAGATGCTGAATTCCATCTGTCTACACGCTCAAAACCAAATTGCTACAAGGTTAAAGGATGGGTGAGTTGACATTTTGAGATGATTGTTAATCCACAGAGCCATTGATGAAAACTAAAGAAGAAGTTGAAAAAAATTCCCAGAATATGTACTCCCAGAATATGTACTTTACATTAACAAATGTGTTATTCCTTATAGAGGGGTGCTTCTCCTTCCCTTCTTGGGCATGACCTTTCCAAAGAAAGCTGAGGAGATGCATTAGGAGCAAGGTTAGAGAAAAGGTAGGAGTAGCCATGCCTGCCACCTATTCTCATATTTTTTTTATCCTCTATCTTTTGTCAAGGTCCTGCAACTACTTCTTACAGTCCTGTCATCTTTGCTTGTTCCAATGTTGAGTACTTGGTTAGCCCAGTCTTTCAAAATTCCTGTCAGAAATTAATCATGCAGTAAGTTAAACCTTTTTATCCCTTTTCATCCCTTAACAACATGTCCCAAAACCAAAACGAACCCCCTTAATAAAGAGTCTCATTTTTTACTCCAGTGGAGAGTAGTTGTGTCTGAAGAACTTTACCTCAGAGTCTGAAACTGGAGTTTAAACTCTTTGAATTTTGCTCAGTGATGGGAAGCCATTATTTACAGTCTTGAATTTGGGGGAAAAAAAGGGGGATAATAACATCTGAAATTACTAGTGCTATATAAAAAGTTTTCATTTTGTTATACTGACTCTGAGTGGTATAACTGGGAAGTTAGTACTGACAAGAGACATATTAATGTCAGAACACAATTACTGGTCGTATGCCTCAGTTTCTAATATTAAAAGTTGTTTCTGGACTAGTGGGCTTTAGTGCAATTACCTTGCACTCATTGTGACATTTGATGAAGAAAACCTGTTCCACTGGCCCTCATGGACGTATTTGACAAAATTATCCAGAAGGCAGTGGCAGAGAGATTGCAGGAAAAGCAGGAGCTGCATATCTTTCTGATGAAAAAAGGTTAACCAAGCAAGGCTTTTTTTCTGCACAGCACTGGTTTTATGTATATGTAGATAAGATGAATGCTGATGGGAAAAACATAGAGAAGAGAGAACCTGATCTACTTGTGTGCAGGATCCAATATCCATTGCAGTCAAACAGGAATCTTTTCAAATTCCACTTATAAAAATATATATAAAAATAAATATGAGCCAAAGAGAGAAACACACATCATTAAGCACTGTATTTGCATATCAGGACTCCAATACGTTCACTGTCTGAGTTTGTATCTCTGCTCTGTACTACTTGGAGGAAGGAACAAGTCTGGAGAATGTCTAGAACCTTTATTATCATTCGCCATGAAGTACCATGTTCCTATTGAAGTCATTGACAGCTGTTCCATCTTTCACAGAATTTAATGTCTTACCTTCACTTCAGATTTTTTTTTTACCTTTTCTGTAAGCAAAAGAAAATACTGTTTATTCAGGCAATCTGAAAACTACATTAACCTTAGTTTCTGGTAGCTTAGGTTACATTAAGGTCTTCCTTGAAGGTTTAATAATGGATCTGAACTTTGAAGAGAAAGAGCACAGAGAAAAAATTAAGGATGATATAAGAGTGGTTACTTACTCAGGGCACTCCTCTAAACATCTGCCTTTATGGAGGAAGAGTATCTGGTTCTGTTCAGCCTGACACTTCTGACAGTGCCACTGGTCAGAGCACACCTCACAGTCATCTCCGCACTTCTCGCATTTTCCACTTGCAACATCGCCAAAGTATTTTTGAGGGCATAGAGAAACACAGGAACCATGGATAAGAAATTTTCCTGGCAGAAGAGCAACCCAGAAGGATAAAGGCATCAATTAGACATATATTTAAAATATTTCTGCCTTGGATGGCTGCAAAAAAGCTTTCAACTTCTCCAAATTCAACTTTGGTTCTTAAAAGCATGAATAAAACATGCTTTCTTCAAGACATTTACCAAAATATTTTGCTCAGTCTTCATTGAAATTTAGTTAGAAGGAATCATCAGGATTATCTAGTATGTCTTGCTGAAGAAATCCCTATTCATAAATTCCTGCATCATATCTATAAATTTTAATTGAAAGGAAAGAAAAGTAACACTATCAACATGACAATTTTTTAACCCATATTGCCAAGGGTATGCCCTGTTGCCTGAATTCAGCTGTTGATTGTCTTATGATTGCCTGCCTATTCTTTAAGCTGTTCAGGGACTTTGTAATGACCGCTGACAAAAACGTGCTCTGGAAGCATGTAAGATACAAAATATTACAGTTGCTTGCAAACTTATCCAAGGAAGCTGAAATGTTACCTTCTGGACATGAAGTACACACGTCAGCAGATTCCTCACAGGTCATACATGAAGAGTCACAGGACAGCAATTTTCTATTTCCATCTGGGGTGAAAGGGAAAAAAGTTCCTTTTTTTACCATCTGGTTTTCATTTCTCCTCCCTTTAGAAGGAACACTTTGTATGGCTTTTCCTAAGGAGTTTTGAAAATGCACATCTGTGAAGTTCTGGAATTCACAAGTTATCCACAATTAATGATTGTGTTTGACTACTCTCTCCTAAATGGTAAGTTAAGAGTTGTATTAAAGAAAAATATGAATGTTCTCCTCACATTCACTAAGGCATTGTTCTGGACTGCTCATCACAAATGAGAACAATAATAATGTTATAAATTTTATAATTATCCCAATCATCCTAATTTCAGTGTAGTGCTCCAAAACCAAATACAGATATGTAATACTAATAGATTGCAAACAGAAAGATCTAGAAAGGATGCACTTTTGGGGACTTAGTTTAATGAGGTATTTCATGCACATTTTGAATTAAATTGTTGCAGAGCACCATTACCCTGTAACCTAAAAGTTCTGAGTTAGAAGGAGACAGAAATCATATAATCATAGAATATATTGATTTGGAAGGGACCATCAGTATCATCAAAGTCCAACTCTCGGCCCTGTGCAGGACACCCCATAAGCTGAGAGCGTTGTCCAATTGCTTCTTTAACTTTCTCAGGCTTGGTGCTCTGTCTATTTCCCTGGAGAGCCTGTTCCAGTACTCAGTCACCCTCTGGGTAAAAAATCTTTTCCTAGTGTCCAGTGTAAACCTCCCCTGACTAAGCTTCATGGCTTTTTCTTGAGCCTTGTCACTGATCACAAGAGTGAAGAGATCCGTACCTGCTGCTCTGCTTCCCCTTCTGAGAATGTTGAAGACCACAGTGAAGCCTCCACTACTTTAAGATGTGCAAACCAGGTGACCTCAGTCTCTCTTTGTAGAGCTTCCCTTCCAGACCCTTCACCATCCTCATGGCCCTCCTTTGGATGTTCTCTAGTAGCTTATTGCCTTTTCCATATTGTGGTGCCCAAATCTGCACACAGTCCTCAAGCTGAGGCTGCATCAGTGCGGAGAAGAGCAGAACAATCCCCTCTTTTGACCCATTGTCAGTGTTGTGCTTAAAGCATCCCGGCACACGCTTGGCCCTCTGGGCTGCCAGGGCACACTGTTCACTCACATTCAACTTGCCATTGATCAGAGCACCCAGATCCCTTCCCACAGCGCTTCTCTTCAGCCTCTTGTTGTTTAGTCTGTACAAGAAACCAGGGTTGCACTGTCCCAGAGTGCAGAATCAAACACTTGCCCAAATTAAAATTCATACTGTTGGTGATTGCCCATTTCTCTAACTTATCAAGGTGTGAAAATAACACCTATCACATAGTTCTCCCCAAAGGTACTGCTACTTGTTGTAAGGGAGCCTAACGAGTGTCTAATGGAGTTCTTATGACTGTGGAAAAGCAAATTTTCATTAGGCTTTGCAGAATCATCAGTTAAAAAATGACAAGGACATACCTAACAGAAAAAAGTCTGCTGTGCAATGTGACCACGTACCCAGCACGCAGCTCTGTATTTTGATACAAGCAAATTACAACAACAGCTAAATGCATGTCTAATGAAAAAATAATTATGGACCAACAGACAAAACAGAAGCCTTTTGATTTTGCTGAAAAGAGAAAGTAAAGACAAAACCAAAAATTTCTTGCAGGTAGAGCTACGTACCTCATTTAGCACACTCAGCTCACCCTGCCAATTAAATGTGTATGATTTCTGTTGATTGATGACAGTAATGATTAGCCAAATGCAGCGTGTCACTGAATTCTTTCATTCTGCCTGTTATGGCAAGATAGTTTAGAATACTGCAATTGTGAATGAAAGCCATGGAAGCAAATGCTTCAAGTATAAAGATGAGGAGAGCAGGAAACTTATATAAAGCACTTTCCCACAAGGAGAAATGATGGGCATTATACTAAGCAAATGAAAAGTGTGTATATGCATACCATACCATAGGGGAAGAAGTGGGAATAATAATAAAAATATGAATAATTTTTATTACTTATGACTGTACTGCTAAAAGAGCTGAGCATAGCTATGCTGGTGAGGGAAGTTAAGTCCACATTCAGTGTGACTGGGAATGGTCCATAACAGTGTGTAATACCCACATCTGACCCCATCATTAGCTGAGAAGTCTCAAAAACTCACTGAAGTAAAAAAGAGTCTCAGTGTAATGATCCGTGGAGAGCACAGCAGATCACAACCTGGGCATTTAACAGTAGAGTATTCAGCAAGGACATGGTTAGTCACTCTTTACCAGGACTACTTGTGAATCCTACTTGTACAGGATAATGAAAGCCTGTGATGTTGTTACTCTTTCTGGCAACAAAGGTATGTATGACTAGAGTCACCCAAGCTGCGCCTAAACACAGAGAAATAGTATAAAAGTAAGTTGACAGTGGGGGGAAAAGTAGGGAAGAGTCCATCGTAACTGCTGGGATCAGTCAGTGGGCTGAACCTGTCTTGTCCCCCACAGGGACACGTGTAGGGTAAGAATCATGTTCTCTGCAGGCTGAACATTTTACTGGGGATTAGAGCTTGTCTGTGTATTGCTTTGAAAGCATTTTTGTAATCAGATGCTATCACCGACAACCTTTGAACCTTAACCTGTCACGATTTTACATTAATAAAGAGTGTTACTCCATAAACTGTCAGTGTGAGTCCTTCATGGGCACTAGCAGTGGCTGGCAGTGGGTAACCCACTCCAATAAAGAGGAAGATCTGCTGAGGGGTCTCCCTTACACTGCCGGTTTCCCTGACTAAGGCAGTGGAACCACGCTCCGACCCAGCAGGATTGTTCAGTGAAGGGTCCCCCAACGGGACACTGACAGAGTGGCCGGGCACACGGGTCTCAGCTTTCCTGGGATGCTGACAGACAAATCAAACACTAAGGGTTGAGTACATCCTCTCACACTAACACTGACCCTTGCTGACATTATTTCTATGGCTCTTTTTCCCCTGCTGAATACCTTTTTTCTACATTTCAGGTTACAATATGTCCTGCTAAAAGGACTCTACTGTATATAACTGCCCCTGAGTGCAGAGGGCAGTTTGAGTCTTTTTTAAGGTATGTAGCATATAGGCATTTTGACTTCTCTTATGCAAACTATCCTCAAATAGATAATTGCTTACTTTTCTGAGATTAACTGTCGATGGATTTTTTGGAAAGACTATGCCTTAGCTTCATGTTTTTCATTACTCTTCAATATTTAACAAAACATTAAGAAGTGTCCTTAATGCTGACCATAAGAATATAAGAGACATTCCAGAAAAATTGGATTTTATAACGTTTTCTATTATCCTAACTTTATTTTTGCAGAGCTTCTCTCTTTTACTGTTTTTGAGTGAAGATCAGGTGAAGTTGAGTAGAGAAGTCGTTAACTGTTGCTGAATAATATTTAAAGGAGCTTATTCTTTCTAAATGTTTGTAACCTTACAATGAAAAATAAAGGGGTTTTTGTGAACTAGTTTTTATTTCTGTTTCCCTTTTGCAGTATGTCCTGTTTTTTGTAATAGTGAGTAGTTGCCACCAGAGGGGAATGTACACAAGCAATTAGGATTCTGCTGACAACAGAAACATTTAGCTTCCAGTCAAATATAAGTATTTAAATTTCCCAAGTTAAATATTGACTGAAGAAATTTGTAAAAATCATTTAAAAAAAAATCTGGATAGGTAAAACAAGTCTTTCTTTTGACTGGGGCTTTCATTTTCTAAAAAAACCTGAAATACAACATTTAGAATGATGTGAACTTTTTAAATGTAAGTTTCCTTCACAGCAAAAAGTTCCCAAAATGGGAAAATATGATGCAAAAAACGTTTTTGCTGAAAACTGTGCACACTACTTCCAATAATGTAACAAGATCCTTCCAAAGAATAACCTTACAAAGCTGAAGAAATGGTCATGCAACATATACTTCCTTGGTCTTTGAACTGATGGCAAATGGAAGGCTTGAAAATTACTGGGTTTAAGCTGTTGGGTTATATTTTCCTCTCCCTTAAAGGACTGGAGTGTTCAAGAAAATGAATGATCTTTGGAGACCTAATGAGTTGTTTTTGTCCTTAAACTTATATTCTTAAAAAAAAAATAAATCAATATCCATTTTTTTATTTTCAAAAGCAAAAGCCCTCTATTTAAACTTGGGTCAGAATCTGACTCAAGACCACCTTTATTCTTGTGTCTTTGTCAGAATGAGTAACATCTTTGGCCCAGCTAAATCTCTGTTGTTCTTTTATAGGATCTGAAAAACTGAATCTCATAATTTCTTGAGCTAAATTTTACTGCATCTTTGAAGCTACCGGAGTGCTCTTGCCCATTCAGTCTATTCAAGGGATTTTAAACCTGGAAGCATGGGGAGAGACTGGGAAATACTTCTTTCTTATTCTCTTTTCTCATTTGGGGTTGTGCATCATGAGTGAGACAATGGCAGATTTTCTTGAAACATATTACTGTAAGATGTTAACTGTGACCCCAAAATTAATTAAGGAAAAAATGAGTGACATTTTATTTCCAATTAACACAGTGTCCCCATATTTCCTTTCTTTTTGCTTCAGTCATCTTCATTTGAACTCCCAACATTTTTTTTAACCTGCTTTTAGAGAAAAATTAAATGAGTCCTCAAAATTATTCAGGGTGAAAATCATGGATTTATGTGGAAACAATAATGGGTTTATATCGTCCTCTTCACATGCTCACCACTTATTCTGGAAAATGTAAAGTTTGTTTTAAAAAAACCAAGCTGAAACCCTCTACAAAACCCAAGGGCATATGAGCAGAGATATGGCCGTATGTAAAGAAGCATGCCTTCAAGTATAAAAGAATTTGAATTGTCTGATAGTCCCTCCTTAATTTCATTCAGAACCACAACAGTGTTTTAAGAGTTCTTTCTAGTTTCTCATCTCCTTTGTGCTGTCCACCTTGCTCTCTCTACATGTTCCTTTTGGAGAATGGATCTTGAGGCCAGGTAGTGCCAGCAGGAACTGTTCAAACTGACAAAAGATGGTTTATTTCCTTCTGTGTAAATCTCATTTATTCTTGCTTTTCTATGAGTAAAGAGGGGATTTAAAACTTTGTATTTTTAGTTGCTATCAAAGTAAGTCTCTGTGTACATTGGTAATATCCTTCGCTCCTTGGTATTAATTTCTGAAAGGATTGTATATTTACAATATATTTTGTTATTGGACCATGGTACAATTACTTTAGTGAGGGATGCAGGAGGGAATGAAGTGCTGTTTCTTACTGTGAGGGTATTCCTTTTAGAAGGTAACTTGTCTAGCTTTTACACTGTGTGGTAATATGTGATTTGAATGTGATCCAGTTGAAGTGTGGCTTAGTTTGTTAGATTTTATCCTGTGCATGGCACTGTTCTTGCAAAACTAATACAATCATGAATAAAAAGTCCAAAACAGGTTCCATGTCTCCATGAGGTAATAGCAATTATATAAATACAGTAAAACATATTGAAAACTATATACATATGTAATAAAATGCTAGACCTCTCCCATTGTGAAGACTTATGTGAATAGTAAATTTAAAGAAACTATAGGAGTGCTGGAAAGTAAATGACACTCCCTAATAACCATTAGTTAGCAATCTAGTCATCTTGTGACAACTGTATTATTTTACAAACAAATAACCAGATTATGAAATTGTCATGCATAAGAACATATTTGATGATGGATCTTTTTTCCTTGCTCCTAGGAACCTGAAATTTCACATATGGATGGTGATTAAAATGGTCTTCTACTTCTTCCCATGGCGCTGTAAATCTGCACTATAAATGCCATAACATTTTCATTTTTAAAAGACTATGACCCATTGGCTCCTACTGCTACTTCCTCTCCTGTCTTCTGCATAGCCCATTCCTTTTTTTTTTCCTTTCCATATTCTGAAACCTTTATATATATATTTGCAGAGCTGCATTAAGATCCTCTTAAAGCCTGAATTATTATTTTCTCTCAACCAGTACATTTTTACTGATTTAGTTTTGCTTCGTATTTAAGAAAAAGAAAATACGGTTGGTCAGTGGGAGGTTGCTCTTATTATTAGGGGTTGTATGTAACAGTAAACTACTGCTATTTATCTGTATGTAAAGAAACACATATTCCATCATTAGAAATAGATCTCATTCCATACCTATTTTTTCCCATTTTTAATTTTCATAAAAGTGCGGCATGCTAAACCAAGGAATGGCTATTTTTAAGGGTGAAGCCTTTTAGTGATCTGGCAAAACAAAGACCTCATCGTAATTTGCAAAATATCTAATCCAGTTAAATGGGACCACGTACTTACTTGGTGAATAAAGCTTATACTAGTGTGTTTCCTGACTTCCAAATTCACTTAATCATCTGGTACATGAGACAAAATACAAATATTCTACATGCTAGAAACATAGAGTTCTGTTGTTGGGGTTTTTTTCCTTTCTTCTTTTCTTGGCTTGCCCTGTCTTTTTAACAGCCTGGGTAACAGACATAGCCTGTTGCATTATTTCAGACCTGAATACGCCCTTTTAAGGATTCCTGATATCCATTGAACAGTTTGCCCAGCAGAATATACCAGCAAAGTAAATATAATTTTAAATGGTTTTTTTTTAATAGAATGTTTTGGTTGCTGGAGTGTTTGCTCATAAAAATTTGTGGGACATGTCTATAATTCATCCTTGCATAAAAAATGGAAGTGAAACCTTAAACATGATAGAAAATATAAGTGTATTCCACATTCACAAAGGTTTTATGTCTAACCTAAATGGACTAGTCTCTCAACTTGCAAAGGAAGTCAGCCCCTGAGTTGTTTTCTCCATGGCAGGCTCTGAGGTACTGCCCTTTAAGTTATGTTAGCCTTGGAACCAGCGAAACAAGAATGTTTCCCAAAAGTCACATTGTTCCACATGGTATGTCAACATCCTCACTAAACCCATAGTGGAACCCACTGAATTAATGTGGATGGAAGCGCCAAAGAAAAATTGTTTCATTATTTGTAATGCAATTCAAGATCTAATACCTCAACTCTAAATTAGTAAATTTCTAAAGAAAAAGAGTAAATAGAAGAGTAACATAGTAAAAGTTGATGTGAACTATTAGATGTGGAAATTTTGTCTGTCTTCCTAGTTGTGTTGTCTTCCTGCACTGTCTGGAGCAGGCCACGTACTGAGGATGTGTTTGGTGCTCTCCTACCTTCACTCCTGTGGCAAGAGTAAGGTCATTTATCTAACGCCTAGCTCCCCAGACCCAGCTCAATCCCCCAGAATGGTAGCACGAGTAATCATCTGGCCCGTATTCTTTAATCAGATTCTTTAATCCAGGCCACTGAAGACCAGAGGCAGCTCTACCATGGTGCTGCACTAAGGTAAATATATTGAGGGTGCTGAGGACGCAGTGTAAGAAGCTTATACTGATGAATAGCCAGACAAGATGTGAGCCAAAGCCCAAATCTCGGCCACAATCTTGCCCATGTAGGGCTGGTGAAAATAATGAAACTATTCTAGTATCCCCTACAGCCTGGGCAAGCTACTTTGATCATGTCTGTCATGCTGCATGACAGGCTACCCTTAGAAAATTAGTTCGACAACAGATAAGATGGAAGGTTCTTGTATTTTGGTAAGAAAAAATAACCCCGGATAAAATCAAAGTGTATATAAAAAATCTAAAGAACAACAACAACAAAAAGGTAAAGCGGGATAAAATATACCCAGATACATCTCTCCAGAGCAGCTGGTGAAAGACTTGGAAAGATGCTATGATTTTGCCCTCAAGTATGAAAGAAAAATTATTTTCTCTGCGTATCTGTATACAATATGTATACCTTTTAAATACATAATGGAAGACAAGGAGGCCCCACAGATATGCATAAAAGAAGCTGGAGAGGGATCATTTGTTCTTGACCCCGGGATGTTTTCTGTACAGGTATGAGAGCCAGAATACTCACTGATAGTAAATTTCAAGGAGCAGTGATATTTTTTCATTTTATCCATTCTTGTACTAATCCTACAGAACTGTGTATACAATGACAGTAACTGCATCCCCTAAATTTTATTGGCTTTCAGAAAGCTTTAGATAATGAAGAAAATAATTGTGACAGATTGTGAAACACAGGAAGGTTTTGGTTGTTTGGTTTGCTTTCTTTTTTCCCTTTTAAAATGATCCATGTAAATGAAAATATTATCAGGGTGTGAAATGCACTGCAGTCTCTAACCAGGAACAACCTTATCAACGTGATGCACTGCTAGAGCTAAATGTGTTTTGGTCCTGCCTGCCTGAATCCTGTATTTTTTGTTAAGGACCTTTAGCACGCAACAAGAATTTCCAATATAGACAGTACAGTTGGAAATGTGGACTCAGCTGACATCTGCCTCTTGAATGAAATCATCAAAAGAAATGAGTGAGTGATATTCTAGCCAAAAACCAACCGTTCAGTTTGTGTTGTTTTTAAACAATGAAAATTATTTTTATGAGAACTGGATAAGCCTACAGAATCTGAATAAGAAACTTCAGAGAATGTCAATAAATGTAGTTACTAAAGGATGTAACTTCAATAAACACAGTGGCAGCCTCATTACATTTTGACTTGAAGATTACTTCTATTTGGAAGCCTGGAGAAAAAAGGCTCAGGACATCACCAACTTCACATCACTTTACCAGCAGTTATGTGGTACAGCAGCTGCCACGCTGCAGGAATCCTGGCAGGTCTGTCCAAGAGGAGCTGGGCAGCTACCAGCCGTGTTTCCTGGGGCCCCATCACCAGCTGCAGCAGGAACCCTGTGACTTTGCAGCAGTCATTAATGTTCAAGCTCTGAGTGAGACCTATCTTTCAGTTTGAAATGTCCCTAAGGCAGATATATTTTTACTACTGGAAGGAAAGAGGAATGGTATGCAAGATGGAGAGAAAGAGGTTTCACAGCACAGTAATGTTCATTTGTGCAGAACTGCACCAGATGTCTGCTCAAAAGAAAAAAGCTGACAGGAAGTCACCATGTTTAACAGTATGATAATCAATTGACAGACCAGACTACAGATGTGATCTTTTCATGGCACTGATGTAGATATAGTCTTAAATTGAAAAAACCCCAAACTTGCTTCTGTGGATTAAACACAAGGAAATGCATGTAGGAGATCAACTTTCTATTAATATTCTTATTTTTAGGTCTCTCTGATATTTTTTTGAAGTGAAGAAAGGTTATTCCTTTTAATACATCATTTCTCCAGCAGATAGGCAATTAATAGAAATGGTCAGTATTTTTTCTGAAAGTATTAATTACTGTATTTTAGTTTCTAATACAAGATCACATTGATCTAGGAACAATCATTCTTGAATGTGTTTGATTCAAATGAAAACATAGGAACCAGAAGAAAATGTTTACTTGATTCAAAACTACAGCTAGTAATCAGGTCTCTTGCTCCATTCAGCAAACATCCCTGTCAGATACTTTTCATATGTTCTTAAAGACTCCTAGTGATGTAAATCCCCAAACTTTCTAATAAATTCTACTACTGGTCCATCATAAAATTTGAAAGTTCCCTTTTCCTCCAGTGGCACAGTTTCATTTTGTAACATAAACATTCAATCATTCTTTATGTATTGACATAATGGGAATGGCAAATATTCTATATATACCCTCTTCATTTAAAACTTTTGAAATACGAAATTTGAGACAGTACTAAGTCGCATTTGAAGATGGATAGGAAGGAAAATAATATTAAAAATTATTACAGTGTTCCTCTCAACATCTCTAAATAAAACCATTTTCCTTCCAAATAACTTTTGGATTTTTGGGAGCTTGTTTGGAATAGAGAATTGTTTCCCTCATGCTATGGATGAGACCACCAAGAAAAAAGTAATTATTTTGTAAAGGTTGTGGAAATGGCCAGTGTAGGACCAGAATGCCAGGGTGTAGCCTTACAGCCCATACTTGGTCTCTCAGTGTGTATCCTATACAGAGAAAGGAAAGATGAGAGATGATAGATTTTTTACATGTCACACACACAGAGCTACATACTGCATTATTTTCAATTTCCTCCATCTTATATTGACTTCTCTGGAGGGAACAAATAGCCACAAAGCTGGTACAAAGCATCATCTACAAGGCACCCAGTAGTTTAGATAAGGAAATCCCAGTACCCTAATCTATTACCCATCTTTTATATTTTTCATATTTTTATCTTTTTGTCAACTATGTTTTTAATCTTTATTCAGATAATATAGCTAAGAAACACCTATGTTTTATTGAAACGTTATGCTATTTGCAGAAAGATGAATTTCAGTTGGTGGAACCAATGGATTTGGTCAGTATACTTTTAAAATGACAAGTTTGGCAAAAGTGCAGTTTCAAGCAATCTGAAAGATCTTTCTATATTCTTTCTAAATTTTGTAGTAGTCTTCAGAGAAACAGAAAAGGTTACGAAATCTGTTTCAACTTACCACTCCAGAACCTCTCAGCTGACAGGGAATTTCTTGGGTTCAGGCACTGCCCATGAAATAGCTGGAAACCGATTTTGCACCCAGTGCAGTTCTTGTAACTGTACCCAGCACAGGTTACACAGCTCCTGTGGCAAGGTTCGCATTCTCTAGAGATGCCATCAGCGAAGAAGCCATCCCCACACTCACTCACACATGTGCCATCTGCAACAGAAACAGAGCCTGGAAGCACAATGGCCCTTGTCAATGACCCTCTGTCTCCAGCAGAAATGGTTAAAGGAAAAAGCCCAGTATGTAAGAACTCATGAAATACTTTGCAGCTCTAAAAACTCTAATTTTTTAGCACGAAGTCTAAATTCAGTTCGGTTGCATATGAGAAACTTCACAAACTTCAAACCAGTCTGCATTTAAATTTCCCTCTAACTTGGCTTTAATCAATATGCTAAACATTGGCTTACATACATTTGATTTACATACAAATCTACTGGAAGTCCAAGCCTAGGTGAAAGTTTTGTGGCTGAGTCCTAAAAATTATACTGTCTCAATAAAAAATTAAAGTCTAGATGCCCCTAGGATTTTTAGATATATGCAAATTTTAGACATATGCAAATTTATAGGATCTCTAATTTCTGCTGAATATGAAATTAAACTCAGGTTTAAATCTGATTCAGATTAAGGTTTTGCATACCTCATCAAAACTTCTGGAAGTTGTAGCACTTATGGCTTTTTGAGTTTTGTCTAATTTCAATTAAAAAAAATCATAGACCCACAGCTCACCCCCGTTGTGACCACAGAGTTTCCCATGAGCATGGTGCCACTACTGGGCACTTTCAACAGCCAACGCAAGAGAATACTCTAACCTCAGGAATTCCTATGATTCATTTTTGGCACCATGTCTGAACCTGAAGCCTGATTTATGGCTTCTTAATAAAGCTAGGAGATTTCTACTCTTGTGTGAATCTGCTGTGGAATGCAGTGGTTTTAGCTGAGTTTGTTTCAGAGTGTTTAAAAGTCAAACTAAAACTAGACTTGCAAACAGTATGGAAACATTTAAATGTCTTTCTATAGTTAAAACCCCCTCCTTTCACGAAGTCTGAATCAAATACAAATTTTTTTATATGCCCCAATGAGTTGAAATTTAAGTATATAGACCCTTTGAACCAAATTACACTACTAGGTAACATAACCACTTTACATTAATGAAAATGCCTGATTCTGCAAAGAGCTAAGTCCCCTCAGTTTCCACTGTCTGCCATAGAACAGATTTATAAGTTTGAGAGTTTGAATGCAGAGCATTTTTCTAAAGAAAAGGTCTAAAATATTTTTGTGTATTATGCCACACTTTGTACTTTGCTTACCTGAGAGATAAAAGCCTTCCTTACATGAGTCACATCCAGCCTCATCACAGCTACCACAGCTGCTAGGACAGTCTCTACACTGCCAAGAACTTTCATCTCTGTAGGTATTTTCTGGACAGAATTTATAGCAGTGCTGCTTATACCTGTAAGATAAAGTAGAACATCATTAGTAAGTTTCTTTTGAAGGCCATCGAGTTTGTTTTCTGTGTGTTTCTAGGAATGGTGATGATAAAGCTATATTAGCGTAACAAACAGAAATCATTCCTACGATGAGGATTCAAAGTGTATTTATGGTTATGTTGTTTATTCAACTAGCAAAGTCATGTTTCCTAATCTCAGGATTCTTAAGTATGGTTAATTTTATTTTATTTTTTAAAGGTTGGCAGAAACCCCAATACATGCTTAATTAAAAATTATTATATCGTGGTTGTAAAGAGCTGATTGCTTGTAAAAACATATAATTCAGTGCCTTTGTTTATAGAGTCAACATAATGAATATTTTCTCTTCCAATTTTTACAGAAATCTATCAGTGCTGTCTTTGAAAAGCAGTAGTGTCCTTTCATCTCCATTTAATTTAAGCTTTTATTTATTTTTTATTATTTTTATTTTTAATTATTTTGACTAATTTTTTTATTCCTTTGAGTAAACTCTGTACATTTATAAGTGTGTCTTATGAACTTTATATACCAGAACTAGACACAACATACTAAAAGCAAATTTGTTCCAAATCCATATGCACTGTTTAATGTTTTGACACTTTTTGTTCCATATTCCTCTCTTCTGATATGCAGAAGTCCCACCAGTCCATAAGTTTAACAGGTCTCAATACTGAATGATTGGCTAGTTTTCCAACATTTCCCAAGACTTTTTCCAATTTACTACTTTTCAGACAGGCAATTTAAAGGATGAGGCAACATACACAGCGCAGATCTATGTAGTAAAGCACATATTTTTGCTTCAGAAAAATGTGTAGTCATGAAGAACTATACAGCTATACTTACATGTAATAGTTTTGAATGCATGTTATACAGATTCTTGGATCATCTGAAATTAAAGATACAAAATTATGTAAATAATTTTCAGAGTAAAAACCAGAATTCCAACAAGAATTTTTGCTACATCATTTTTATGTTAATATTTCTTACACTAAAATAATTACAGCCATAACAAGAACATCGTTGTCTCCAAATCTCTGTTCACATTTATTTTGAGATGAGATATCCCACAATCAGGTCCTGGCCTATATATTCATAGTAACCTGTGGCTTTTTAGTCCTCAGCATAAACCAGGTATCTGGAAGGAGCTAAGTCCTTAGGAAGCGATGATCTGAAAAGCAGAAACTTCACAGGGGCTCAGGTTGGGTCAAATGAACTGCTAGAAGGAGACTGCAACTTACCTGAAACAGTAATTTCATCCTATTTCTTTATTCGTTGCAAAGATAAGTTAAAAACCTTTGACACCTCTAAAAGCATACTTTTCAGACATCTAAGTAATCAGTTTAAATTTTAAAATCCTGAGCTAGACAAGACCATTTCTATATTTGGAGAAGGGGTAATGATGGAAGAGGTAGCGGTGGTGCAAGTCTTTTGGGTAAACTTTCTCACCAGAAAATTAATTTTCATATAAAAATTTTTTTAATTAACAGGAAAATTGTTATGCAACTTTTAAAACTCTTAAAATTATGGATTTGACTGAAAACATCAAGAATATTTTCTGTAACCTTTCTTCTATTATCTTCTGCTCACTATTTCTTTCACCTTAACCAAATATCCCAGAGGCAGCAGAATGGAAGGAAACGGCACAACCTGGGTGAGTGTATTTACAGAGAATCACAATATCACAAAATATTCTAAGTTGGAAGGGACCCACAAGGATCATTGAGTCCAACTCCTGGCCCTGCACAGCACCATCCCCAAAAGTCACACCACATGACCGAGAGTGTTGTGCAAGCATTTCCTCCACTCTGTCAGGCTTGGTGCTGTGGCTACTTCCTTGGGGAGCCTGTTCCAGTGCCCAACCACCCTCTGGGTGAAGAACCTTTTACTGATATCCAACCTAAACTTTCCCTGACACAACTTCAGGCTGTTCTCTTGGGCTGTCACTGGTCACCACAGAGAAGAGGTCAATGTCTGACACTCTAAGCTGAATCAAGTGACTTCAGCTGCTCCTCATAAAGCCTCCCCTCCAGACCCTTCACCATCCTTGTGGCCCTCTTTTGGATGCTTTCTAATAGCTTAATGTCTTTTTCATATTGTGGTGCCCACACAGTCCTCAAGAGGAGGCTGCACGAGTGCAGAACTTTCTCGTCTTGAACTTTATATGGTTGGTGATTGCCCAGTCCTCTAATTTGTCAAAGTCTCTCTGCAGAACCTCCCTTCCTTTGATGAATTCGACAGCTCATCCCAATTTTGTATCATCTACAAACTTGCTTAGTATCCCTTCCACTCCTGAGTTCAAGTCATTTATGAAGATGTTGAAGAGCACAGGGCCCAGGATGGAGCCCTGCAGAGCCCCACTGGTGACAGGTTCCCAGTCTGATCTCACCCCAGTCACTGTCACCCTTCGTGCCTGACCCGTGACCCAGTTGCTCACCCACCCCATGATGTGTTTATCCAGCTGTGTGCTGCACGTTTTGTCCAGAAGGATACTATGAGAGACTATGCTCTTCTTTTCTGGGAGAATTGAAGAAAACACTACCTTCTCTTCTGAATCACAGAATCATGGAACCAATTAGTTTGGAAAAGACCTCGGAGATCAGTGAGTCCAACTTTTGACCAAAAACCCTATCAGCTAGTCCATGGCAGTAGATGCCATGTCCAGTCTTTCCATAAACTCTTCTGGGTGCAGTGACTCTACCACATTCCTGGGTAGTCATTTAGGTCTAACCACCCTTTCTGTGAAGAAATTCTTCCTAATATACAACCTAAACCTGCCCATGTGCAGACAAAAGCTATGTCTTCTCATCCAGGTGCTAGTTGGCTGAGAGAAGAGGTCAACCTGCACCTGGCTACAACCCCCTTTCAGGCAGCTGTAGAGAGTTCAGAGTTCCCCCTGAGCATCCTTTCCTCCAGGCTAAACAATTCCAGCTCCCTCAGCCTTGTGGGGTTATTGTGGCCAAAGCATAGGATCTGGCACACGGTCTTTCCAGTGTCCTGAGGTCTCTTTTCGTTAACCTTGATCATCTTGTTGAAATATCACTGGTACTCATGTAAAAGCAGTAGTAGGCAGTATTTTGAAGGCTCTATTAACCTCTTCATTTTCTTGGTGAGGTCCCTGATTTGGGCCCCAAGGAGGCAGCAAACTTCCCTGAAAACAAGGTCTGGTCTGCAGATGGTTTAGATTATATTTGTTTAAATGTATATTTTCTTCAGTAATTCCAGCAGAATGATTCAGCAGTTAACATTTCTTGACTGTTTTGACTCATGAAGCTTCTGAACTGCAAATTGTTGAAAGAGTAGAAATACATGCTTTGTTTGTATATGTAATTTTAGAAGTATGTTTGGTCAGTGGCTTCTGAGCTAGGTGAATTTCTGGTCTGATCCAGTAGTTTTCTTCTGTGCTCTTATTTCTATGGGGAGCTTTAAACTAAAATCTGGAATATTCTGTACTTGCAGAACTAAAGGTTCAATCTCATATCTTAGCTTTTCCAGTCATTTTTCCCAAGCCTGGGTTTTACATAGGAAGTAGTTTTTTCTTTCTCAGAAAAAGAAAAAATTCAAAGAAAGAAAGTTTTTTCAATACATGCACCTTGTATCTTCAATGTGCAAGGAAATTCTCCTTTACCTGCACTCTAGGAAAGACAACATTGTCTAATGGAATGTTCTGCCTACACTGAAGTATCAGGACTGAAAACCAGAGAACAGTTCTAAAACTTGCTGGGCATTTTTTTCTGCACAGATCGCATATTATCACCACAGAAGCTTTAGAAAAAAGTCTTATTATCTGCAAATCTAAAACCCCTTCTGCAAGACTAGCTTCTTGCAGAAGATTTACTCTGAGATAAAAAATTATCCTCATCATAATTTTGTCTTGAAAGCCAATGTCTATTCGTCATAAGGGATGGTTTAAAGAAATGAAGTCTTCCTTTCTCTTTCTTAGGTTGCTATGGGAACCAGATCAGTTTTCACTCATTTATCATGTAATGATAAACCTGTATCTGTAAGCCCGAGTCTGTTCACAGTGCTGCTCTTTCAGCGGTCTCACATTTCCTTAAATCTTTTCCAAATACTTTTCTTCTCAGTCCCACAGCCTTATAAACTCTATGTTCCTCCATTTCACTCTGTGTAATGGATCTTTTTGATCATTTGTGTATTATTTATTCTCACTTTCAGCCTTTGTAGCTTTATGTTTGCACATGGACCTTGTAACCCCAACCAAATTAAATAGTTAGGTTCTGGATGACCTTTGAGAGTGGCTCAGGCTTTATCTTGCTAGATCAAACAGGCTAAATGCCACACTTGGGCCTAAATGCCTCTTTGTCAGGCCTTTATTCTCAGGCACACGGCTCCTTGGGTTTTCTCAGTATCAATTTCTTTTTAAGGTATCTTTGAAAGAGAAAAGTGTTATAACTTTGCTGAACATTCTTCACTCTGCACCCTAGGAGGAGAACTTTATTCTCAGTGTTAGCCTTTGAAAACAGTCCTAGTGCAAAGGTTGCAAAACCATCTCATGGTGCTCACTGTAGAAATCTGGATGGGTCAAAAGTTGGTACATATTGTATTTGGCTGCATGGAGATGAGGTATTCTGTAGGTACCCATACGAACTATTCATAACATAAGATGTTTTACTTTCACAAGTTGGATGAGGTGAGTGGAAGAGAACCCACAAGTAATTAAGAACTGGGTCAGGACAGTGTGCCTCCTTGGGAGCACTGGCAGGAAGATGGGCACCACAAATTGAAATTATGCCTGACCTACACAATTGCTTCTGAGAGGGAGACCTGTCCTCTGTTGATTCCTATGAGTTTATCAATGATCTGCGTGAGCTCTATGTGCAGCAAATATTTACCTCCTCAGTGAACTAGGTGCTTGTATTTACTTAGCATTATTAGTTAATGGTGTGGCAACTTTTGCTTGTGAAGTGTACATATGCAAGCCAGTAGATATGGTATATCAGAGAAATTTGTCACTTATCACCTTCAAAGGTACCCAAATTTAGTGTCTGTTCATTTTGTAAGTGCAAAAGGGCATATGTAAATTGTATTATTAGAGAGCTGAAATTATATGAGAAAACACTTTAGTCCACGTTGCATGTTAAACATAAGAAATAGGAGCCAAGATTTTTATGTTCTTGCATTGTATTGACTCTGAAATTCTCTTAGAGTAATTACTTTAAATGGCTCAGAATCTACAGTTTTACCTTATTTTTTTCTCTTGTTCTGAGTGTTGGCTTATAGCCAGTCTTTCTAAAAAGGAAAGTTTGACTTGGAAGAAGGTGTCTGAAATTCATTATGGTTTTAAAAGTCTGGAAAAAATATGAATGCTATTCTGAAGTTATCTAAATATGTGAGTAAGTGAACTTACGTTGAGAAGTGAAAGGTAAATGCTGCAATGGCATAAAGAAAATCCTCTTCCTTAATATTTTTTGCAGCAGAACTTTGTCTTTCAAAAGCTGCTTTTGTTGAGGAAACTGGATTTAATTTTGCAGACTTCATG
This sequence comes from Melanocharis versteri, assembly GCA_013397845.1. Taxonomy (NCBI): domain Eukaryota; kingdom Metazoa; phylum Chordata; class Aves; order Passeriformes; family Melanocharitidae; genus Melanocharis; species Melanocharis versteri. Next base: position 1,335,352 of record VZTG01005545.1, on the reverse strand, counting down.
ATGTTTACTGGCACCCACCAGAAAAAAAGACATTAAAATTTAATCAAAACCTGATGGTCAAAGGTAATGAAGACCTGCAGTTCCCATCTTTCTGCGTCAGAGGGAGCAATCATTCATTGCTGCTCTTAAAAGTAGACTCAGCATGTCCAAAATTGGGTTATAAGAGCTGAGGTACGAAAGGTATGAGGTATCATAAAGATAATCTTGGCAGTGTAGACTTGTGATATATCCAGCACACTTTCTTAGACACTTTGTCTGTCCAATATTGTGTTTGTGTTTTCTTGCACAGAAATAGGGATATATTTGAAGTTTTTAAGAGTTTGGAGTTAAATATCAGTACTGACGTCACCCTTAAGTCTTGTCTTGTGCCTATGCAAGAGTCTGCCTCTCAGATCTCATGGGAAGTTGTGCACAAAGATGCAAATTAGGAGTGAATTAGTCAAATGCAGAGTCAAATGCACCCCAGAGCGTGTGGGCAGGACGAAGTGGGGAGGTGAACCCTGATGAGCATGGCCACTCTTTGGACACTGTGTGCACAAAGATCTTCCGGGGATTAGTGCTTTCTAAGGCAATGCTCCTATTAACATATCCTAGGACTCGTCAGTGTCTGCAGGCAGAACGGTATCTATGAGCATTAAAGATTCTTTACATCCTTAAAACATGAGTGGCCTCTGAATTAATGAAGTGAAATAGAAAGAAAAGAATTACCTGAATTTAAAAGAAAGCGTCATTTGCATTTTAACTGTGTAGACTTACCTGTCATTGATTAAGTCTGTCTTTCAGAGTTCCTATCTTTGCTCTTAGACCTGCAGTGTTGATACAGTAAAGATATATTGCCACACTGGTGCCTTAAAACAAAATCCACTCTATCCTTGGAGGAAACCAGACTGCGTTCCTTGAGGATTCCAGAAGATCTTACAAACAAACACTATCAATCTAATTTAGCATCCTCATACCTGGTGAAGAATAACCTGCAGCGTTACTTACTGTGTGGGTTTTACTTTCTTCTCTGAAATGCCTGATATGGGTTGTAAAGTATCAAACCACTATAAAAGTATGATACCTCTGTCTTAATCCGGATAGAATGTCATTACTGAACAAAAAGAGAGACTGCCCATGCAGACTTGCTCTATTCTGCTGGCACATGGCATCATGCCAGAAGGAAGCGAATCTCATTAATTTTCCTGCCTGTGCAAAGCAGGACAACATTGCACGAGACTGCAGGTGGCGGTTTAATTTATTGTTTAGTGTCTTGTGAAAAAGACTGTTTGAGCAAAACTCTTTCAGGCTAGTAGGAAAAGAGGCAGTTCAGTTTTCTTAATATGATTGTATATCCCTCCTAAAAGCTAGACTTCTGTCTATAAGAAAAGCGAAAAATATCATAATCTTTGTAATTTGTAGACAGTAAGAGAATAATTTGCATTTTTCTGGTCCTGGTTTAGGATGTTTAGAATTTAAAATAAATAAAACTTCTGTAAGTGTCCCTGTGCTCAGTATAAACTGAAGGAGTTCATTATTTTTACTTCTTCGAGTTTATACTGAAGGATCTTAAAGCACTTCAGAAGGAGCAGGTGCTGAATGATTTTTTTGTAAGAGAATGGTCTTCAGTCAGCTGTAGATCCAGAAATATGCACAAAATATATTTGCAGTTGTATATATGAGTAACTACTTTTCACTATGTGAACCATACAAATTTTTATTCTAATTGCTATGATTACTACATACTTTTTTCCCCTCTGCACTTTTATCTGAAATGTTCATAACATTGAACTTTTCCTACACCTTCTCTACAGTTCTTAGATTAAAATATTCAATTGTGTTGAAGGGAAGATAGGACAAGGAGACTGCAAGACCCTCCAACATTCACTTAAATTTAAAAAGGCAGTCTGTAGAAAGATCATGAAGATATGAAACTAAATGTAGCATATTCTTTATTTTCTCACCTTGAAATGTTAGTGTTTGAAGGTATTTTTATGGCAGTGTAATTTCCCTAGAGCCTGCCAAATAATGAACTTCTTCTAAGAGACAGGCATTAAAGCTTTTTACTTTTAAAGGTTTTTTTATGAAAGTTTCTAAATACGTGAGCTTTCTGATTAGACATGAGAAAACAATTCCTGTACTCAACTTATCTATGAATGAAGTTCTTGATACGCCTGAAAACTCATTGAATATTAGGAGTAAAAATACAAGTAAATATCTACCATATTATATGGATAGATATAGGCATCTACCATAGCGACCTGACTTACTTTAAGTTTGAAGCTTACAGGTTCTGCTTTATCTCAAGAACACATTATAGTTTGCAAAATCTGCTTGGGACTGCACTTTTAGACCACTACTGTTCTTCTGTTCCAAGTAGAACTAACAGTAACTTTGACTCTCAGTGATATATGCATCATGACCACCAAAGACTTTCCTTAACAGAATGCCTGTAAATATACTCTGGCATCTTCATACTTCTGACTTTACACAGCACTGAACACTAATTCAGTCCTTGTTTCACCTGCATCCATTCTGTTGACCCTTGAAGCTCTTAAAAATCCTCTTTTAAATCAGTACCTTGAGTGCAAGAATTTGAAAGTATGTAGTGAATATTATGGATGATTAATATTTAGGAGACCAGTGATCCTCCCAGAAAAAGGGCAAATGAGTACAGCCTCTTTTTCTGTTTTCCAGCTGACCATGAATAGCCTTCCAATCTCCTTATACAGGCCCATTAAGTTCATAATAAAGAAAATCTTCCTCTGAGTCACTTGAAATTACTATTTTTGAGAAAAAGCTGCTATTCATACACAGTACATTTCTTCCTAACTCAAAACACAGATTGCCACTAAGCAGTTTCAGAAGAAAAATAAATAATTTGAAGCCGCAATAATTGTAAAGAACACAGAAAATACTAGAACAGGGAAGTAACATCTGGTAGCATCAATAAAGCTGGTATTGAAACATATACTCTCCCTTAATTTCTCCTCTCCTCAACCAAGCAGACAGCTGCCATGAATCTGGATAGCACACCATACAAAAGAAGACCACAGCGTAGTTGCATTCATGTTAAAACCATCTCTTCACTCAACAATATTGACAGGCACAGTTGAAGTCAGAGAGGAGAGCCTTAGGCTTGACTAAATTCACACAGAATGGCTGGTCACCAGCACCACAGGATGGTTTTTATGGTACCACGTATTAGATCGGACAACTGGCAGAGAGAAGGAAGTATGTGATGAAAATCGTTACAGTAAGTTGGATATGTCAGTTAGCATGGCCAGAAAAAGAGCTGGACACACAGTTGTGGTTTAGAATGTGTTGCAGACAATGGCATGCCAATACTGTGCTGTTCTAAATTTTGCAGAAGTGGTAACTCAAATTCAGAAAGTGTCCCAACCATGGATGGCAGGCCTGAATGTGGGAGACTCATTTTTTATGGAAAGGGCATATCTTTACATCCAAGGTCTTCACTTCTGGAACATGACAAAGCAGAGTCTGTGCTTGCCTGGAAGAGATGGCACAACCCTGTAACAGACTCCGTGGGACTGTAAGCGTTTTCCCATGATTGTACACATGGCACTTGCTGACGTCTCACCAACAGTCTCACTTTCTCCTGATATTCTCGTTGGCGGAGAACCCTCTGAAACTGCAGGGAAGCTGCAAAAGCCACACTTTGTGCTGTGGAAGCTGAGATTGCGCCTGAATCTCAAACCTCTCTTTTTAATTAACACTGCTGGTTGCAGTTTCAACTGAGTGTATTTCCTTTCTTTTCTGTTTCACAGGAACGCCAAACGAACTGCACATGGATGGATCAGCCTATACCAACTTTGGACATATACAAGGAGTTATTCAGGGCAGTAGCACTGTTATTGCAATAACTTGCTCTTGAATGAAATTTAAAGATTGTCCTTATGTCTATAAGCTTCAAGAAAAAGCACAGGGTGGTGGTCTGTTTCGAGGCCTAGAAAATTTAAACATCTACAGTAAAATTCTATGTCTGATAATAGCTTCCGAAAGTCAGTAAGTCTTTCAGCCTGTGTTTGGCATTCAAACAGAAAAAAATAAAAGTGATGCAAATTTTAATAGTTAATTAATTAAAAAATAATTATTATTTATGCCAAATATTGATTTTAGAAATTTATATTAAAAATAAATACAGTATGGAATGTAATTTACTTGATGAGAAGCCACCTGTACCGATGACTAATTGCTCAGCAGCATGCACTTAAGCTAATGACAAGAGTGAGGGGAACTAAATTTTCCCTACCTTAAGAATAACAATAAGGTTGATAAAGGGAATATTTACCCTGTTTGCAGTTCTGGCATCCATCTGAACATGGTATGCAATCTTCAGAGTCAGGATCTTCAACTTCACCTGTGTTTTGCAAATTATCAGTTTTAGGTTAATTCTAGATAATGCAAGGGCAACATTTGGAAGCACTCAGCAAGGTTCCTGGAAGTAAACCCGATTGAATCAAAAAAGGAGAATGTTTCATGGAAATTTCTTTTCTCATTTGTTTTTGCATAACCCACTCAATTTGAGGAAAATACTCCTACTTTACAATAACATGATACTAGAAGAGGATCAGAGCTGAGCTTAAGGATGTCAGGGTAAGGCACGATTGTGTATTTCAAAACATTTTTTAAATGTGCTTAAGCAGATTTCTGTAACAAATTGAATAGAGTATTTGCTATGTCCTACTGAAGGATGCTTACCTTCTCTGCAGTTATGCTTCTGACACACATTTTGAGTAAGGTAGTAGCCTCTGAAACATCTTTTGCAGTGGCTGGAGTTCAGGCACACCTCACAGTGGCCAGGGCAAGGCACACAGGTGTGCTCCAAGTGGTAGTAACCCGGAGGACAGTTGTCTCTGCACTCCCCATGATACAGGAAACGCTCCACCCCTCTCCTGTCTGTGTGGCAAACAAATGGGAAAAAGTTGTCAGCCGCAGAGGGCATTTGGGGTACAAGAAGGATCTTTATGAAGTTCCAGTGCTGCAGTTGAGACACTGACTGCTACATTTTACAGTTTTACACCAGATGAGATGTATAAAAGTTTCAGGACCTCAAACTTTTCACATTCCTGGAGATTAATGGCATACAAAGGTGTCATGTTAGTGAACAATTACTCTTTACATCCACAAATCTAATAAAAAAAGGATCAAGATTTTTCCATCACTGAGTTCCCTTGCAGAGGACAAACAAGTATTTGTAATGCATTGTACATGCAAACGTACAATTATTATTAGGAAAGCAAAGTGGCCCACTTCACCTTTGGAAAGGATCAGTCTGTGTCCCTAGAAGATTAAACTATAATCCTCATCTTAGTGGAATCATCTAGATTTGAATTTAAATAGCAGATGTGCAGCTATTAGCTATTAAAGCACAAGCATTCTCTAGTGCATGAGAACTGGGAGGTCTCCTGCTCCAAATCCTTCTGAATGAAGCCCGTGAAAACACCTACAACTTCATGTGCCCTGTGGTGCAACATGGGGAGTTTTCAAATCAGTTAGCCTACAGTATAAATTACACATGTACCTGTGCTAAGTGTATTTCATTGCCTTAACTTCAGAGCAAGAATTTGCTTACCATAGTTTATTTCTGAAAATGCAAAGAAAGCAGGTATAATAGGCAATAATGCTGCATCATAGCAGAAGTTGAGTTCTATTTATTTTATTTTTCATGCACAAATCTTTAATTTTCCTGTCTCCTAAGGGTGTGAGTCTCATCAGGGTCTTAATTTCTCGATTCACAGAAACACAGAAATGTATCTTTCTGTCCACTATAAGGGAGAGACTTTGGGGAACAATTATACAAACTTGCTCTCACATTAGACCTGAAGTACCATTTGAAAAATTCATCTGCTGAATCCCATTTCCCGAAGTGAGAAAGTCAATCTCATCATCAGTACGACTAATTATTGCAGCCATACTAGTGTTTGCTTGTAGTCTAGACACTTACTACTAAATAAAGTCTGGGCCATTGTTGATTAGGACTGAAACGGAAGTAGCAGCTGAAATGAAAAGCCTGTGAATCCATTGTGAACCCTCATACGACAGGTCATAAAAAATTACCCTTTATTATCAGTTAGATCTCAAATACTCATTTCCAAGGACAGTTCAGACTAGTTATACATACTTGCAGGTAACGCCCTCAGGTTCTTTGCTCATCAGATGTTTGAGAGACAATAGGAAATAATTTTTAAAACAGAATTTCAAAAGGAGAAGAGTGTCTTTTTGGAATTTCCACAAAATGAACTACATTAGCCTTCCTCTCAACCTAAGATCTATAAAAATGTGTGCTGGTGATAAGGTTCTCTTTGCGAACCGTATTTGTTCAGCTGCAGGGACACAGCAATCTCCAGTGGAACCCACCATGCTCGTTTCTTAGCCTTTCCCAGAGAGATGCTTAGGAAAGCAGCCTGGCTCCCTGCCTGCTTGAGCAAACTGGCTCCATTTCAGTATAGCACATCCTGTGCAGTGGGTGGGGGAAGCATGTATGAAGCTTTCTTTTCCAGAAGCAGGCTATGTAGGTTTTCTGTCCCTGTTTTTTTCTTGTTGCTGTTTCTGTTAATATAGCTCCTATTGAAAAAACACCAAGGGAAATGCATTAAGTTGAAAGGACAATACAGAGTTGTGTTTTCTTGTACTTAAAAAAAAAAATTGAGTTCCAATTCCCTTCAGAGTCACAAGAAGATTATGATGCAGATTGGTAGTAAAAGCACTACTCATTTTATTGGATCTAACAACTGGCCCAGACAGCTGACGGAAAAGGGAATTTGGAGGCCAAGGGAGGGGGAAAAGCTGGCAAAAGGAAATCTTACTTACCTGTTCCACAAGTGGTGCATTTGTTAGGTTCACTTCCACTGCAGTCCAGGCAGGTATGATGGCACAAGTGACATTGCTTTTTGAATTCAAACTTTCCTCTGGGGCATTGCATAACACAGCAGCCATCATCAAAGACTCTTTTGAAGAAGACAGAGGCACAATTACAAATTTAGCTACTACTTGTTCTTTAAAGCTAAAGGGAACTAAAAAGAAACACAATAAATTCTTCTCTCACTCTATTTACAAGTCTTCAAACTTTAAGACTTTGTTTGCCTGATCTTATTCATAGTATTTACTATATGAAAAGTGTTTTGAACATGAATCTTAAACTTCAAAGATGATTTTTCTCTGAAATATTTTTCTGAGAAAAATCACCTTTTGGTCCTTTACCTAGATGTCCTTATATCACAATCCCTGCAAGTGATCCCATGTGTCTGCTAGAAGGAAAGCAATACTTGGTCTTTCTCTGTGAAGGAATAACCCATCTGTTTTACTTTTAAGACTCCCTTTGAAAAGTACTATGGCTTCAGTAATAAGACCTTGTACATGCAGTCAAATATCTATCTCAATATTGGCCTTCAGGAGCTGTATTTTTAGACTTACATGTTGTGAATTAGGAATGGTATTTACCAATTTAGTTCTCCCACTGAAACACTCCAAACCATGCTCAATTGCCTGTCCTCCCTCCCCCTCGTCTGCTGGGGATGGAGAGGAGAATTGGATGTACAAAAGGTAAAGATCACAGGTTGAGATAAGAACGATTTACTGGAAACATCAACAAAATAAGAAAATTAACAGTAATATCAACAGTATCAATTACAAAGCGCACAGCGTCTGCACAATTCTCATGCCAGTGCTCGCAGCTATCCCACACGGAACCCCTGACAACACCTGACTGCGCCACGCCACGCGGCCTGGAAAGGGACCCCTTCCCCCACCCTGGAACTAACAGTGCGGTAGTATGGAATAGCTTCCAACTCCTAGCCATGCCTCTCCTGACTACTGCAGAAATTAACTCTATCCTGGCTGGGACCAGGACACGATTCACCTCTGTATCATCTGTGTCTTGCCCAGATCCTACACCTTCCAGTTATACACACACATATATATATACACACACAAGCACAGGCATAACTTCCACAGTCAACCGCTGTCCCTCCAAGATTTCTGTTAAATTCATTTAGTCCGAGACTGTGGGTTCTACCCATCCTGGATATCTTCCAGGGCAGGAGGGCTGGTGTGCTGTCAGCTGGTTGCTGCACCAGGAGCTCACAACTGGTGTACCTGGAACTGGCTACAGTCATTGTCCATAGCAGGTATGGAATACACTGTGTGTATACAGCGTCATTCAGCAGAAAATACTCCACAATTCAACATTACAAACTGTTCTTATACAAAAAGTCAAATCCCCTTGAGTAACGCATCGTGTTTCCCTGGCCCTGTACTTTACCCACCAAGTCCACCAGGTCCCATAGATGGGTTTACCTTCACTTGAGGCAGCACTAATTCTACTTGTCTTCCATAACCACCTCCACAGACAGTATGCTACCATTCATGAGTCAGTGTAAAGGTAGAAAGACTGCAGGCCATTTCTCCTGTTCAGCGATGTCTAAAGCCAGCTGGATTGCTTTCAGCTCTGCCAGTTGACATCATCTACCTCAATACCTTCTATGGCTTGCTGTGCAGAACTCCCTGCAGAAGCTTTCCATTTTCAGTGTATCCCTACAGCATGGCATCAGTAGAGAGAGTATATTACTTTTCATTTTCTTTCAGCCAATAATATGGTGGGACATCTTCAGCTTTTCACTTTCTCCTCCTCCTCCTCTGATGATGATGATGAAATTTTCACCTTTGGGCCAGTTTATGAAGACTTCCAAGATCTCTGGGCGATTGAGGTTTCCTGTTTGAGCTCACTGTGTGATTGGTGCAACCCACTTACTTCATGTAGCGTCAGTGGATGATGTGTGGAAGGGACTTTCCCTTTGGACGACCAGCCATTTTCTGACAGTCAGAGTGCCAAGAGGAGCTGGGCTTTGGTGCCAGCCACTCCTAAACCAGCTCAAACCCCTTCATAAGATGCCAGCGTGTCCTTTTCAATTGGGGTGTATCAGGCTTCAGATCCTTTGTGTTCCTGACTCCAGAACCCCAGGGGTTGTCCTCTGCTCCTTCCTGAAGCTGTTTGCCAGAGACTCTGGGAAGGACCATTCTCCCTGGCTGCACTGTGGAGCACATAGTTTACAAGCTGTCCTGTCCTGACCGGCCCAGGGGCTACTGCACGAACGAACTCCTGTTCAAATTGCTCAAAAGCTTGTAGTTGTTCAGGACCCCTCTAAAAATCATTCTTCTCCCCTGTCACATGATAGAGAGGATTCACAATCTGACTGTAATCTGGAATATGCATACTCCAAATCCCCACAGCCTTAGGGAAAGCTCATGGGATTTTCTTGCTGTTTGGTGGGGACATAGCTGCTATTTCGTTGACCACATCTATTGGAACGTGACAATGTCCCTCTTGTCATTTTGCTCCTAAAAATTGAATTTCCTGGGACTTTCCCTGGCCTTACTTTGTTTTATGGTAAAACCTTTTGGATGATCTGAACTAGCTTCTCCCACTTCTCTAAGTTTCCTCTGCTGTGTTTACCCACACAATGATGTTATCGATACATTGCAACTGTTGTGGAGTCTCTGTGTTTTCCAGTGCAGTTTGGATCAGTCCATGGCAAATAATGGGGCTGTGTTTCCACCCTTGGGACAGGCAACTCTAGGTGTACCAGATGCCCCTCCAGGTGACAGCAAACTGTGGCCTGCACTGATGGCTAAAGACGTGGAGAAAAACACATTTGCAATATCAGTGGTGGCACCACTTTGCTGTCCTGGACTCCAGCTCATACTGAAGTTCCAGCATGTCTGGCACAGCAGCGCTCAGTGGTGGTGTGACTTCCTTCAGGCCATGGTAGTTTACTGTCAGTCTCCACCCTCCTCCAGACCTACACACTGGCCACATGGGACTATTAAACAGTGAGTGAGTCTTGCTGGCCACTCTCTGGCTCTCAGATCAGGATCCATCTCCTGGCTGGGGGTCACAGAGTGCCGGCTGGCGTGGTGTTACCGATGGTGCACTGCTGTGGTAGCCATTGGTACCTGCTGTTCTTCAACCCTCAGCTGTCCTACAGGAGAAGGGGCCCCTGACAGACCAGGCAAGGTATTCAGCTGTTTAATTTCCTCTGTCTCCACAGCAGCTCTCCCAAAAGCCCAACAATGACCTTTTGGATCCTTGAGATACCCTCTCCTGAGGTAATCTCTGCCAAGGATGCACAGGGCCTCTGGGCCAGTCACAACAGGGTGTTTTTGCCATTCATTCCCAGTCAGGGTCGCTTCAGCTTCCAGTACAGTCAGCTGGTGGGATCCCCCTGTCACCCCAGAAATAGACATGGATTCTGCCCCTACATATCTTGATGGCATCAGGGTACACTGTGCTCTAGTATCGACTAAAACCTTACACTCTTGTGGGTCTGATGTGCCAGGCCATGGGATCCACACAGTCCAGTAGATCAGATTTTCCCTTTCCTAACCTGGCTGGAGGCAGGGCCCCTCTACACCTGGTCATGGTACTCACTGCTCGCTTCTGTAAACATAAACTGGAGAACTTCAAGAGGATTGGAAGCAACATCAGCTCTCCTGCTGTCTGAGTACTTGTCCGGTGGAAACTGGAGCAACATTCATCCTTGAAGAATTTGCTGTGATGGTAGTTCTTCCTCTCAGCTCAGGTACTCATGTTGCCAGGGCAGAGGTGGGATTTTCATCCCACTTCCTCGCATCTTCCCTGTAGTCACACAGGAAAACACAGAGGTTACCTGGTGGTGTGTACTGTCTCTTCCACACAGCGAGTGCTTGCTCCCGGTAGCAGAGACTCTGGTCTGTACAGGAGGGGCATGGGACCCTCTAACTTTCTTGAGTCTTTCAAATCTGTCCAAAGTCTCAGGCAATCTTTCCACAGGGCCTTGCTTCTTCTTCATTCATCATGAATCAAACTGAATTTGTCTTGTATTTCTACTTCTGTATAGTATAGGGGCAGCTGCTACCTGCATGTGTTGTTCCTCTGTTTCAGCCGCAGTTTGAGTGGCCGTGGTGCCGGCTGGTCTGATTTCTTCTGCCTTTGCCTGAGGGCACTGTCCAGTGTTGACCTGTGTCCAGTAAAGAGTAGCCAGGGTCCAGCACACTGCAATAAGTTGCTTGTCTATGGAGTTGCCATAGCATTTTCCTTGCAAATATTCTGTCGATTTATAATACCCACACTCAGGGCAGATTTCAGAATGACCTTCCTAGGAATCTCTTTCTCTACACCTAAACATGGTGTAGACCACACCCAGGAGACATACCAGACACAGCAATAGGAACATGCATTCCTTAACATCCAAAGGAAATAAAAAATTCTCACAAGTTGTTTTAACAGGTCTGAAGGAGAAAAAGCGGGTGAAAAGCCGGGGAAAATCATCCACTCCTGTTCTCCCAAAGGCTGGGTACGATTATTAATGGATTCCCAAAAGTAGTGCCTGAGATAAGGGTGGAAGAGCAACCCTGGATACACACCCCAGATAACCCTCACCTCCCTTGATCTTATTATGTCATGAGCTGCTATCACACAGTACAGCAAGAGAGCAACCCTGATCCTCCTCCCTGCTCTGAAACAGAACATTGTGAGGAGCACATAGAGCACATATGGAGGCACATTCAAGGTCAGGTACCACATCCACAAATTACACAAATGCTTAGATCTGTTGTTATCTCAACCCTTCATGCCTCACATTGGGTGCCAAATAAGGCTGTTGTGGTTTGGCAATGGAATTCCCCAATTTAGTGCTCCCACCAAAACACTCCAAACCACACGCTTCTTACTCACTCTCCCATCTCTGTCCCCTGAGGCAGGATGAAGAGGAAAATTGGAGGCACAAAAGGTGAAGAACATGGGTTGGAACAAGAACAATTTACTGGAAACAGCAATGAAAAAAGAAAATGAAGAGTAACAGCAAGAATATCAATAGCAGAGTGTACAGCAGTAGAATGATTCACACGCCAGTACTTGCCTCTATACCAACTGATGCCTTTTTCTGGTCTTAGGAAATTAAAGCCAGGCATGGTTAAAGTGTGAGGGGGTTGTTTACCTCGGTATCTTTAATAAGATCCTATGGATGCATCACTTCACCAAGGTGGAACGCGTCGCAATGCACCCCCACCGTAAATCACGTGTACAAGTTATAGACCTTACACATCAGCACATCTAACAAGGGTACCCAATAAGGGGGCTTGGGTGGGCTAGTCTCTAGTTTACAGGATATGTTCTACCAGGGGACCTTGGCCCCCAAGGTGGTAGAATGTTTGGTCTCCTGGCTGTGCAGTTTCTGGGCTGTTTGGTCTCCTGGCTGTACAGAACACTAGAACTATGCTAAGTTAGCAGACATAAAGAATTACAAGTATGCATGCTAATACTTGTGGATACATAGAACTCTGTAAAAGGTATGTAAAAGAAAAAGCAAAAAGCACCTTGGCATCACCACAGAACCCCTGACAATACTTGACCATGCCACGCTCTGAGGCTGTAAAGGGACCCCTTCCCCCAGCCCCATAAATAACACGAGGTAGCATAGCATAACCTCCAGTCCTAGCCATGCCCCTCCTGACTACTGCAAAAATGAGCTCCATCCTGGCTGGAACCAGGACATACATCTATCTGTAAGTACACAGGACATTGGCTGCTAAATTATCTCCTTTTGCTGGATAATTAAACATTTGCTAAAGAATCCTTGTACGTGATGAAAACTTATGGTCCATTTTTCACTGCTGCTTAATGTCTACTGTTTTAATCTGCTTGGGAGAAAAATAGAAGTGCATCAATTCATGCATCATTCATAGAATTCTAAAAGAATATAAAAAAAATTGGCTAGAGCTTGACAATGTCTTCCCTCTCAAGAAAATAAGAAATGAAAGGCTGTAATCCTCTACATTTAACTGCGTTAACCACTTTGCCATCTGAGGACTTGGGATTCAGTTTCTAGAGAAGCTGAGCACTATTTTGGCTGTTAGTACAGACTGAGTACACCTAGACAACAAAAGGTTTTCCATTATATTAAGAAAGTGCATGTTTTCTTGGAGTCAGCCAATGGCATTAGAGAGTATCTGCAACATGTCTTCATAAATCTCAGTTGCTATGAGAATTTTCAGATGTATTCTGAAAGAAGTGGAGAAATGTGACAGAGGTACTGGAGGTAGCTGGACTGCGCTTATATGGCATGCAAATATTAATGAGTTCACCTACACGTGCTAGCTCTAATGACACCCATCCTTACAAGAGGCTCTCATAGTGGTAAAGTACATTTTTCTTGTTCTTTGCTATGTTGCCCCTAATGGGAAACACCTGGTCAGATCTTGTCTGTAACCCTGGCTCAAACCGTAAACAGACAGACAAGGAATTTTGTGATAATTCAGTTCGTCTAGATAAAAAACTACAATTCCATATTTTTTTCTTCAAAAAAAAACCCCAAAACAACAAAACAAAACAAAAACAAACAGGTAGCAGTATTTTCATTTATCAAATGATCTGACAGTGATTTTATTATTAAATAAATTGATATCTGTGCTGGATTTTCATAAGGAATTCTTTAGCCTCTGACCAAGGTTTCTCTTTATTATTACTTCTTTACTGTAGACTGTCCCATTTAATATGAGCTTTTTCTATCAGCTTTCATAATGCACTGTAGGGTCTCAGAAAGCTTTTGGAAACCTTAGATACCAAAATTCAGAATTTTTAGAGAATTTATTATGGTGGTTATAGCAACATTTTTCCAAAAGATCACTGAGACCTCATTACTGCAAACACCTTGGTGGTTCAGCGTAATGATGCTTGGTTCCTCCTTTGCTTTGTAAACATCTGTGTGTAAATGTCACAATATAAGTTGCAAGAAAGGAATAGAAAATCTAATTTAAATTCCATTGTGAATGGGAGAAATCCAGTCCACAGTCCAAAATTCTGCCTAGATTTCCTCTGCTCTCATTTCTGATGTAACACAATTTAATAACGCTTCATCACTTATGAATTTGTTTGGCCTGCATTTCTCCTGGTAGGTCTTTCTTTGGCATAGTCATATAATAGATATTTTCAGGGCAAATTGCGGAATTGCTTACGGATTTTTCCCTTGTCTTAGAGGATCTGATCCTGTTTTCGTACCAGTGGAAATGTCAGCTGGCTACAACACAACCCAGTGCAACAGAACCAGAGTTATTTGTGTGAGAATACAGCTATGGGTAGGACATGTGTTTAAAACCAGTGGTCTTCTGGAACAGGTGTGACATGACCTAAACATAAACCTCTGGTCTGCAAAGTCCTGTGGAAAATCTTCTTTCTAGTTCTGTTCGCTCCTCATGGCAGGTTAGAAATATTGGCCTAACTCATAACACCTCAGTTAGGGAATGACGTGTAGGTGCTCTGAATGTCCCCCAAAATTAGCCTCAGCATCCATATTCATGCCTTGTGCCAAGCCTCACAGCTGTGTAGAACAACAGATGCCCTAGATTCTTGTTGTTAAAATTGTCAGTTGTGATTCCAGCAATTATGATTTAGAAAGGATGACAATGAAAGAAAGCCTGTTTTACATATAAAAAGTAATTTTTCTTTATCTGTGGGTATCATGCTGCTATACATTAACTGCTTGTGTAGCCAGCTATCTTGTTTACATAAAAATTGCTTTCTCAAGCCCCCTGGGTTTTTTTTCCCTAAACACTTCTTGTTTCCTTAGTCTCTGCAAGCTAGTGCTAAACACAATACAGCCACTTCTCCAGATGATGATGTGAGATCTTTGTACTGCACCATGCTAGGAGACAATTACCTTGTGGGTGGGCAGCTGATGCAGTTGTCTGACTCAGGTCCAATGCACTTCTGACAGGATATTTCACACAACTGGCATTCTTGGGAATCATCAAGATATTCCCCTGGTAGGAAAAAAATGGTTTATTTCAGATCAACATCTCAAAATCTAAAAAAAAATAAAAGTAAGAGAAAAAAGTACCAAGCTTTCCAGGCTGGAAAATTGAATGATGAAAAGGAAATTGATCTATTTTTAAATACTGAAATGAACACATTTCCATGTGGCATCAGGAAAACAAGTACTGGCTCCCTCGGGGAACCAGGATACTCAGACCTGTTAGTTTCTAGTCTTTGTTTGTTTGTTTGTTTTTCCATGTGAATTTGAGAAAGAGTGATTTTTGCTGGTTTTGATAATTTATTTTGCATCTGTTGAAGTAATGAGACTCGTAAGATTCACGAGTTACATCAAAACTAGTGCTACCAAGGAGCCTTCGTTACGTAGTGTCTTTTGAGCCCGACTGCAAGCTGCAGCATAATGGGTTTGCTGTCATGGGTGTGGATGTGTTACATGAGGAGATGGACTTGAGCAAGCTTCCATCAGCCAGACACCTGCTGGTGCTCCCCAAACCTCCAACTACAGCATGTTTGTCTCCCTCCCAAGCTGCTGATGGAAGACTCCCCACCTAAAAGACCTAGGCTTTCATCCTGGCTGAATTGAAACTTGGTGCAAAAGTGCACATTTGGACTTGAAAAAGAAAATTTATATTATATGGATTTCTACCTTAAAACTGAGATAAAGATATAAACATTTCCAGATCATGAACACACTAGTACTACTGTGCTGCTGAAGTGCAAAGTTTGCCTCTTTATTTACTGAATATAAATTAAAACACTGGTACAAACTGGTAAGCTGCATGCCTAATAGCTCTTAGGGCAGAGATTTGGTAAGTAGTATGAATACTTTATCTGTGTGCAGCATCATGTGGGGACAGTAAATCGATTTATCACACAGTTTTATAAAGCTCAAGATTGGGTCTTTTATGTCAGTTTGTTTTGGGAAAATTTATTATAACCGAGTCTAGATATTTAAGGAATTGGCTGTTCCTTCATTCTTGAGTAATGGAAGAGGTTGGGCAAAAAGTCCTATATAATACATAAAACCTGCAGTTTCTATGGATATTTCAATATCAAGCAACTCTTTCCACTTGCATTGCTGCTGGAAAATCCAGATCTGGCAAATATAATGAACTTTAGGAATCAAAATACAAATATGGAATGACTCGGGTTTGGCTGTCATTTGCAATGAGTTCCTTACATTTGAAGAGCAAAGGCACGGTACAAGCAAACAGTTGTATCAATTTAAAACAATGTAGGGAGGAACATTTTCTAAAATACTGCAAATTATGTTCTCTGTTCATTGTGTTTTTATGTATTAACAACAACTGTTGTGTTTTTATGTATTAAATAGTATTAACAAATTTTATAATAGTTGAAACCTCTGGTATGAGATCTGAGCTAGAACAGCACTTGCATGCTTAAGGGGATGGGAACAATATAGTTACCAAGGCAAATTGACTGGGACATCTAGCCAGCTCTGGGTGAAACCTCGTGTGCCCATAGTGTAGGCAGAGATGTAACTTTTGCTTTGTAATGGTTTGTGCATCTTCGAAAGAGAGGAATAAAGTAAAAGACAAGCCAGAAGCCAGTGATAGAACCACATAAACCAGGAAGAAGGTGCTCCTCAGAGGTTGTTCTGGGATCTGTGCTAGCTGGGAAGAAGTTCAGACTGGGAGAAAGTGAAGAGCCTCCTGATGAAATCAGGGAAACAAAAGTTGTTGAGTACATACATGTTCACAAATTTTTATAGTTTTCATTATCCAAAGAGCAATTTGTATACATCTATATCTATATCTCTATACACCTATGTATCTATTTCCATGCATTTATGCAATCCCTTGCATGCCCACACAGGCCAAGCCTTGAATTGTGTAAACTGCCTAGTTCCATGGAACTGGTGCCCCATTTCTGAACTGCAACACTGCATCTCGTATGAGTGATTACTTCATAAAGGACTAAAACTAAAAACATTAGAAAAGCCATTAGACATATAATTTAGTAGGATTCTAATTTTTTCTAGATGTTACTCAGATAACATGCTTGTATTGATGCATATCTATGACAATACCAAATACTTACAATTCTCATTTTCTAGAAAAAAATAATGTGGCCTTCAGGCCATTGACAGATTTGGTTAATGTAAGCCTCCTGAGCCTTTCTGATATGTATTCAGAGGATATAACATGGAATCCCATGTTCTCAAATGCTTTATGAGATTTTATATATAATTTTGTCATGGTTTAGGAACAGTACTCCCCAATTCCGTAACCTCACTGAGACTCACCTAAACCAGATGCCACTCCCTTTCCTCCCTTCCCCCACTCTTTCCTCTTCCCCTTTCCTCTCCGGGGATGGAGTTGACAATTAGAGGCACAAAAAGGTGAAAATCACAGGTTGAGATAAGAACAATTTACTGGAAACAGCAATGAGATAATAAAACAGTAAAACCTACGATGTTAATAAAAAAAGGTTGAAACTATTTACATGAAAAATAAAAAAATACTGAACTGTTTTGCCCTCCGTGCTTTCTCTCACCACTGGAAGGAGATAATAAGTCCCTTTGCCTGCCTTTCAAAAGTGATGTGAGATGGTATCCAATAACATTAGGGTCTGGCCATGCCCCCTTCCCAGGGCATGTAGTATAAAAAATCAACCCTGTCCTGGCTGAAACTAGGACAACTTTGATACATACACACACACACACACACACACACACATATATATATACACACAGACACACACACAGGTGTATTTGGACAATAATACAACCATGAAAAAGTGTAGTATCTGAAAACACTTCCCATTGCAGGTCTCGTGCTTCAGTGTTTTATTCTACTGGGTTTACATCACTGGGAAATCTGTCAGGGTGGCTTTATTACGTAATTGCTTCTCTGACATTGTTTTGTGATACGTATTAGAAAAGTTTTGTGTTTCTCCTTCGCTTTATTTGCCCACACTACCTGTATGTTTATCCTGTGTGCCTATCCACTGGACCTGAGCTACTAATTCCTACACCTCAGCTATGCCTTCATACATAGCAGAAGTACTTAGTTTTTAAAGATTTAATTATTTCTATGTTATGCCTTTCATTGGAAGTGGTGTAATTTGTTTCAGCTGTGCTTGGAACAGCGCCAGGAAGACCACTTCTGTGGCTCTGAACCAAAGCATTTTAATGAATACTATTGTAAGAATGTGCACCAAAAAACACTTACATGTTGGCCCCTCTGAATTGCAAATCACATCTAGAACTGTAGATCTGACATGTTAACAAAATAGTTTTTGGTGGATATTCAAAGAGTTAACACTGAAATTCATAAAAGAAGACTTTTAAACTATTCCACAGAGCAGTTCAACCATCTGCCAGAATTCCTTGTGAGCAATGTATTTCTTTACAAATCTCACTAGATAAATACAGGCTGCCAAAGCCTAAACTCTTTTCTTTTTTTCTGTATTAAAATTCTTAATCTGTCCAACATACTTAATGGAGGAAAACTCTCAGCAATGTGTCTTCACTTAGCTTTCAATCAGGCAATGATCATCAGTTGCTTTGGATCATCTCATATTTATCATTCATTATCATGTTAATTTTGCTACCTTGTCAGCTTGTCCAAAAACATTTGTTACATTGTTAAAAAAAAAAAAAGGAGCTGGACATATTGTAGGAATAATGATATGTTAACAGACTTGATTCCTCATAATAGGAAGATTTTAATGTATAATTTTTGTGTCCATAGTTAGAAATGTTTAACGCCATATTTGGGCTACACCAGGTTTCAGGTTGTGCCCTTAACTGTATACAAAATCCCTATACTTAATGCTCAGTTCCTATCAGTTCATACGACACATTTTAACGTGAGGTAAGAACTATTACCTCCCATTAAGGAGGTAGAAACACAAGTTGCAATAAAGTCATCAAATTACTCTGCAACAGCAAACTAGAACCTGTCTTTCTCGAGTTCAAGCCTGGAGCACTGTCAAAGTTGCCACGTCATTCTGTCTTTGCATAAGCAGCATCAAGTGTACCTTTATCGTGTCATTATTTACCTCGTCATTATTTACCTCTTGCTCTCCAAAACCTGTGTCATTCATGGACAGCACATGATATTTCAGGAGATCAGCTAGATGAGGGTGTGAATCTCCTTGCCAGTTATGCATGGAGGAAAGGACTTTTATGCGCTGGCTGTCATAAATCTTTTCGTCTTGTAGTCCCTCTGTGAGACTTAGCCACTGCAAGTCATGTGTTACTTCCCCACTTTGTTTGATCAAACATCACTTTATCTAATTTTAAAATATTCTTTATCATCTATAATATCACCGCAATGGCTTTTCCTTAAAATCAATGGAAAAAAACTATCTTATTTCCTCCATTTTGCTTGTTTACTTTCATGGGAATCTGGATATGGATTCCATACTTGGGTTCTTTGTTTGTAATCTTCTGGGTTATAAAGGTTTGACAAAGCAGATAAACAAAAACTGCTCAGAATTGCTTTTCATCCATCAGCTGTGAGAACTGAAATAAGTTGGTCTTAGGGAGCTCTCTGCTTTTTCTCATGTTTGGCCGTGATACATTTTATTTTGTCTGGCTTGTGGGATCAGCTCGAGTTCTCTGAAGAAACATTTATTCATAAAGCTTAAGGAGATAACTAAAACTAACTTGCATGTAAAAATCCATGCAAATTCACCCTGAGGATTCTTTTTAAAGTTACTTCTTTGCTTAGTCTCAGTGTTTGATAGATTACAGCTCACTGAAAGAAATCTTGCCATAATGTCTATGTTGTAACATTTTCAAGATGAAGACATTTCCTTTACCCTCAGATTTGGCAGTTGTACAAAATTTGCATCTGGTTTCAAATTATTTGTCTAGCTTCGGTTTTCAGTCTCCTGCTAATTACACAATGACTGAATTTCTGTCTCCCTATTTGGATGCGCAGAAGGGACAAACCTTTCGGGCATTATGATTTAAGGTGATGAGAGGGATTCAGGATTGGAAGTCTTCTTTTCAAAAGTGCTCTAGGCAGTGACAAATGAGAAGGCTGAAAATAGGATATTGATTCCTAAGTCACTAAATCTCCCCCTTGTGCCAAGGGGCAAAGCAGAACCCTGAAAAGGATTGAGCATCTCTTCCCTGAATAGCTGTGTGCTGAGTGTGATTTTGATTTGAGATAATGATTTTAGGATGAAAGGCCCCTTTGTTGCAGGATTAGGCGAGATCACACAGAGAGACTCAGGTTAGCTGTAATCATGACAGTCAGGAGTGAGGAAATTGCCTTTATCAGACTCCACTATCTTACACGGCCCTCTATGCTTTTCCCTGCAGAGTAAAAACATTCACATTAGCCAAAGCTGCCTTATTTATTTCTAACACAAAGGGATTTTCCCTTCCCTTTACGACTGTACTTCTCCCCCCATTTCTACATAGTATTAATACAATTGTTAGAAACCCATTGAAGAGCCAGAGCCCTCAGTGGTTCTTAGTAGGCACAAACACACTCCAGAAAGACATTTTTTAGCATTTTAAAAATCACCTTTAAATCTCCATTTCTACTAATTTTTTTAGGCATTTAAAAATTTTGCTTTAAAACTCCGTTTGTACTAATTATGTGGATGCCTGGAAGCATAAGCTGGCTGGGTTCATGGTTTCTCCCCTTGCCTGTGTAAGCACCCATGTCAGAGCCTGGCAAGGTATTCTGCTGCTCACCTACAGCCTGAAATTGGACAGCCCCACGAGAAAGGGGGAAGGGAAATGGAACAACCTCTATGGATCCGTATCAATAAAGCTTTGGTTTGTGCCCTTCTCACTTGTTGAAGGACAAGGAAATACTACAGCACTCTCAAAATTTTAGACTCACAATGGAAAAAAATATGCTCAGCCTCTCCCTTTCTTGAGCTTTCCAACTGGAGATTTTCCTGTTTTACGTTATCAAGCTTCCCATTCTTCAGAAAAATCAGTAGCTGAGAATCTTCTAAAGGGCAGTGGAACAGACACCTGAACCTCACTGAAAATTATCTCACAGTGCTGACAGTACTGCTTTGGAAAGCTAGGTAGTTGCTTGTGAAATATAAAAAACAAACGTGGTATGCTTTGGGTAAAGCTGATGTTATTAGCACATGGAGAACTTTAAAGATAGAATCTTTCAATGCTGGAGTAAAACACACATCAGGAGCAACCAAGGTAGCGCAGGGTGTCTCTCTCCTATGTTATATAGCAAGGAGTATGTACTTTGCATACATGGAGCCTTCCCTGGCCACTGCAGGATCTCTGTAGTCTGATTTGAATAGACATAAACCTGAAGTGGGAAGAGCTGGATGTTTTGGGGCAGTATTTCAGTAGTGTCATCCATCTGAAGCTGAGAGACTCCTGCACAGGCTGCTTGCACTGGACATCTTCAACTTAATCAGGATATGAGGTCTGCTGGTAACTGGGCAGATTTTAGCAGGCCAACTATTGTCCCAACAAGACGTAACAGCATGGATTCATACTGTTAATCAAATGCAATTTCTGTTTAATTTGCAGAGATGGAAGACATATTAAAGCCTGAAAGAAACCTGCCAAAAAGATACAAGTACCTCCTTGGAAGTAAGGAGCAGATCAAATTAAATCTTTTAATGAGTGGTATAAAAGTCTAAATTTTATTCCCGTCTGTAACGGTTCAGCCTCAATATGCTTACACTGGTGATGATCTTCCCTTGCTTGAAATCTTCCCTGGTTCCTGGTCTCTGCTATAAGCACCTCTGGATCAGCAAGATAGTATTTTTTTTTATGATTACAGATTACATTCCCTTTAACGATCACATATTCCATGTTGAAGGTGTAGAAATGGGTAAATGATACAGCTCTTCTAATTCAGATATAGCTGGAGAGAGGTTTTGTGACACTGTTTAGCAGTGGGAACTCATTCTGAATCCTCCTTTCAGCCTTGAAAGTTTCCAGAGAGGCTGAGCTGAAGGCAGACACAGCAAGACCAAGAGTTACACAACTTCATTTTGGTATGGCCTCGCTCTTGTAGTAAGAAAAGGGGCTACTTTATTTGGGAATGAATATTGAGTTATTTTTCTATTTTTATCCAGTGGCACTGCACAGAATGGTCCATTAGCATAGTCATGAGCACGACGCTGACAGCAACTCGATCTGTGGGCACTGGCAATCAGGTGCTAGACTTTCCTTCCAACCCACATCTCAAAGAACATCTGCAGGCATCAGGAGGAGGGCAGTGGGCAGGCCAAGGACAATTGTAAATTGAAAAGTTATGCAGTATTATCTGAATTATAATTAAATCACATTAGTCATGCTCCAGTGAACTTTCAGTGTTACTGTTGAATTTGCATGATAGAGCCATTAATTCTCCTTGGGTAAACAAGTACTCACTGCTTGTCAGTGTTCTGGCTTCTCACCCTCGGGCTGATTGGAAAAATGGGTACTTAATCACCTCATTGCTCTCTACTGTGTTTTCTGATGGCTGAGTGTTTTTTGCTTTGAAAAGTGTTGCTGGTTTCCCAGAAGACCTTCAACAAATCCATCCCCCAAACACTCAGAAAAACTAATAGATGATTGTACAAGGGTCATTCTTCTAAGCTTGCTTGGGCATCTTTGGCAGCAAATACATGAGCTGCTCATGTATTTGCTGCCAAAACCCAACAAAGACCAGCCTTTGGTGGAGCACAAAGAGTTTGCATTTGTTGCTTACTGGAATTATTTTTTATAAATACTCAGAGCTTCCTCCCCATAATATGTTTTCCTTTGACTACAGCTCCCACTCTAGAAGTGAAAATTGCCTCTGTTTTTATGAGTAAACACTGCTTTTTAACCCAGAAAAGAAGTCCTTCAGGATAATTTCAAGCACACCTCAGCTATTAAACCCTAATTCTGCAGTGATGCCTGGTACACTCACACCGCAGGAGAACATTGTTGCAGTCTCTCTGGCTTTATCCTGAGGATTTCAGAACAATTTTCCCAGGGAGACCCCATGTTACTGCGCTCTGAGAAATCACAGAATGTCCAAGGCCTTTAATAGACCCAAATCCTCTTTGCTCATTGGTGTGGAACCAGTGATGGAAACGTGGGTGTTGGTTGCACTTCTACTGGCTGGATGCAATACTAAGGTTCAGAGCCCTAGTTTGTTCTTAGGGACACTACACTCACAATTCTTTAATTCTTGCTAATGAGGAGGATTTAAGCCCCAACAGAGTATCATGACAGGTGGTAGTAAATAATCAGATAATAATCTATTTCAATAAAAAATAGAAATCTCACAAATTAGTTTAAGTAAGACATGTAATTAAACTTATGTTAAACAGAAATGGGTTTTTTCCCTTGTAAAGAAAATGCTCATTAAAAATACATTTTCAACCCTTTTTTTTCACTTATTGAAACTCCCTATTCTGAACAAGGTCGTGCAAGTTGCTGTGTATCAGTTTCCTTTTGATGAAAACTTGACTAGGATTTTTCTTTGTATGCTGTAAAACTTCTTTAATGCTTGCTTAAAATATCTTGCATAAACATCTAATGGCAGAACTTTTCTTGGTTCATTCTGTACCAATAACAGGACAACGGCATATCCAATATAAATATAAGGCATGGTAATGGATCACAGACAAGTTAAGTGTTCAGGGAGCTGCACTGCAAATTAAAAGCTTTGACTCATACAAGCAATCTCTTACATGTCTTTACAGAAATCTTGAATTTATAACAGGCCTTCTTACAATCATTCAGTTCATTAAATATATTCATTAAAAAGTAACCGACGGCTATTAAGAGAATTAACTTGGTCATCAACAGTTGTAACTTGCATTTAGTGATGGGTGAAATTGCTGTAGATAGCTCTAGTGCTTCTGCACATAGGTTTACTCATACCTCTGTCAGGCCTCTCGTGATCTGACAGTGTGGCACAAGCAGCAGCCTGCTACTACACAATATATTCAGTTGCAAGGAATTTGACATGACACTGGAAAGCTGCAATCACAACAGAGGCTGGAGTAGTCTGCAAGGTCTCATAGGGGAATCTTTACTAGAAAATAGTGTGCTTCACAGTTTTTTTTCCACAGGAAGTTTGCAAAGCTTCCCCAGAAAGAGGCAGGGAGTGCCAGTGGATACAGGTGTGTGTGGGTAGGCAGGGGCTAAGCCAAATGTCCCACGAGCTGCTGGTCAGAAGCGTTAAGATATCCACTGACCTGCTCTGGCACCTGATCCTACACAGTACTGGTGTGTGGCTGAGGTGGAGAGCTGCAGCTAGAAAGGGAGTAAGGCTGTAACTCCACTGCAGAAAAGGAAACACAAAATGACACCCCCACACAACAGGCTTCTGCAGGATGTTCTGCAGGTCCGGGGCATGGTAAACTTTTTTTAGCATGTCCGACTTTTTTGTTGTTGTTGTTTTGACCATAGCTGTCTTTACTAAAATACTTCGGGACTTTTAGTGAAGAAAAGGTCTACACGTGTGTCCAATTTGCATCTAAATCAAGGATTTTCCTAGACAAATATGAACTGGGAAATACTATGTTCTAACTACAATGGTGTCTTCAATTTGTCATTGCTTTCTGACTTGTGGTATAAATAAAATGAAATCAATGAGCAGATTTAAACTGATGCCATACACAGTCTTTCCTGACATAGGGAAAATGATTTTGTTCATACTTGGCAGCTTCTGATCTTTCTGGAATGGTCTGTATCCTTTCTGCGTGTCATCAACACTGTCAAATACTGAACACACCAAACTATTCACTGTTGAATCAGAGAGGGAGGATCGATCACCTAAGAAAATTGCAGCTGGGAACAAACCAGCTTCTTGCAATCCTGTTGCTGCAGTGATCCTCTAGAACAAGTACTAGCTATAAGCTGTTTACAAATTTTGCATGTCTCTGACAGCAGCTATTAAGACACAACAAACAAAGATGATCAAAGAGAGCTGGCACCAGAAAGTTCTGGTTTTTAGCCTACAACACAGATGTATGCTGACTTGTCTGCTCCTTTGCAAGATGAAGGTGAGGTGGGAGCTGAAACAAGCAGCTCTTCATACAACACTGTGGGCAACCTTTTCTCCAGGTGTGGTCTCACCAAACTACTGCTAAGAATGTGCCATCCCACATATGCTTGCTTCTGGGGACTGACAGGAAAACTGTGGGAATGATGACTAACTCTTTGTTTGGAAACCAGTCCAAAACAAGTCAGTGACAAGACGTCTAAGGCCAAAAAGTGGGGGGGGGGGGGGGGGTTGCAGGAAATTCTTTACATGGCCTCAAATGTGCTTAAAACGCCACCTGAATATATGACCCCTTGGATAAGCTGCCATTTTGCTCTCCACTCAGGCTGTGGGACTACGCGGCAAAGGAACAAGAGCATCAGCTCATGCCAATGAAGGAGCTCACCCTGCAGGGGTCCCAAATGAGGCCACATGGAGCCCTTTTGGTCTGGCAAGGACTGAGGGGGCTGTTCAAGGGGCACTCAGTGGCTGTGATCCGAGCTGCGCCGCGTGTGAGCGCGGGCACGCCAACAGGCACCGACACCACCCTGTGCCAGCCACACTGTACCACTGCAAGGAGGAGACCTTCCTTCTCAACCGCCTGAGCCAATAGGTGGTTACAAACCTTGCTTTTTAATCCTGAACACACAACAGATTAGACCCATCACAAACTCTTACAACTCAGAGGAAGTCAACATTGTTACCCACTAGGGTTCAGACATGGTTCTACTCTTACTATACAAAAGGTGATCTCCACGTAACCCAGGCACTTCTGCAATCAAAAATTCCATCACTCAAACTAAAAAAGTCTGTAATAAAATTAAACACCCAGGTATCTAAGTGCTCTATATCTCAGAGCTACCTATGTCCTTCAACAAAGATGTTTAACATACGGATCAACATGTTTTTCCAGACCAAAAGAACAGGAATTTAGGTTAATTTAATAGAAAAAATAAAATATGGAATAACATTGATTTTGGCCAATATCAATTACAACAGAACTACCCTATTTTACAAATAACAACTGAACATTTTACACATGTACAGTATTTTTTTCAGTAAAAATGGATTTTGTTATAACAATGTCAGTTTTTTAAAAGAAAACAAAGTTATTAATTTCTTCTCTATAATAGTGTTAGAGACATTTGTAAGTATCCAAACAGATTCTTTACAATCCATTACATAATTAAATCTCAATAGTGAATATATATTTATATATAACATATATAATATTAACTTAAACTTTGAAAGCATTATGTTCTATTTAAACACGCTATACTGAAAAATGAGGCAGTAACAGACTAGTAGTTAAACTAGCACAAATTTGAATGTTTATCAGGAAATTTGTAATGGGCACCAAAGGAGCTCGACTGCACTCTGTCATACTGAACCAGACTGCAATATTTTATCTGCTCTCCGCTAAATAGGACATTACCTCTAAAGGTTTGTATTCATTTGTTTGTAAAACATCCACAGTCATTTTTGATCCCCTTTATTTTCCAGGATTTACATACTTAAACAGCTGAAATCCATTTTTTGTATGTCTTGGAAAGCTAACTGAGAAAGACACTCTGTATGTTTTAAGTATTATCCCCAGTAAACAGTACCTTTGAAGTTCAATTTTCTGTTTTCTGTGAAATGACTGTCTGTTGAACAGTATGCTGAGTGAAGCTGAAGAAGATAAATTAAACAGAAATTTGTACTGGCAGCCATGTGCCTGGGTAGAAAAAGAGCGCGGCTGGGGCCACTTCTCTTATCACTCAGGACCATTTTACAGTGAGGTAACTCCACTGGCCTCAGCAGGACTATCCTGCTGAAATTTCTATTGTGAGCAGTTAAAAGCAGATTCAGGCCCATCACGACACCAAGAGAATCACTGATTTATTGCCCTATATGCAATTTTTCCTGGAGGTGTATTTGGCACAATTATAAATCCAGTCCTGTAAACACATCCTGTTGTATATAGTCACACTGGCATTTACATATGGGCACTATGAAATAGTTCCACATATCTGTATGATAATATCCCCTTTTTAAATGAACATTACAAGACAACAATAATTTATGAATACTTCTTACATGTTAGCAATGTTTTCTGGCTTCTGAGCATATACATTACTCTCACTTATGCAAATCAAGAGAAGTAGTATATTCTAAATTTGTCCACTACAGGAACAATGGGTTTTTATGTTTATTTGAAATAGCTTTGACAATTTAAAAAAATAAAATAAAAATCCTAGCATATCTGTTAATAAGCCACCTGTCTAAAAATGAAATCTATATGACCAAAACCGCATTTTGGGCAAACATATATACATACCGCATGTGATACAAAAAACAGCATACAGCAGAGGAAGTAAGAAAGAAATGTGTGCAGAAATGTTCACTTTCCATTTTTTAAAATAGTGTTACAAAAGGGGCAGAACTTAGTCCTGCACTAATGATGTTTCTGATCCCCTCAGGAACTCAAGTTCCCCCTGTCAATACATACAGCACAAAAAAAGACTAATGCAAATTTTTTTGTATTGTTTAGTTTTAATCCATGTAAACTTGTGTTGTATTCTTGAAACACTCTTTAAACATCTTGAAGTGGAAAGAAGCAGGAAAGAAGGGAAGAAAAAAGACCTTCAAAAAACAGGAATAATCCTAAGGTTGACAGGAAATCAAATCAAGAGTTAAATGTTAATTTTGGCATCAAATGCTTTGGTCACACAATACTGACTCTGTGATCCTGGATGCCCAACTCTAGACACCCAGTTATGAAAGGTAGGCGTGTTGTAGTTTTTCCATTGAAGTTCCAACAAACAGTTCACCATCTCCCCAGACAAAGAGGGGGGAGAGGGAGAAAGGTGGCTTGCTTTCTTTTTCTTTTTCTTTTTTTTTCCTTTTTCAGTAATACGGATTAATCTATAAGTCTACAAGAGGAGGAGGATGCTGGGAGGTGTCAGTTCACCCCTTTTGTTTACATGTTCTGCAACACAACTGCTGAAGCACTTTCCTCTGGCAGAGATTGTTCTTTTTCACCAGCATACAGAATCCTCCCTCGGCCCAGGACTCTTCCGTGGCTTCCAGAGGGTAGCAGCAAGAAAAGGAGGGGAGGTTGAAGGTTTGGAGAGCACGGCGTGTACAATGGAGGAAGGTTTAATTGGTCAGGCATGCAGATTTGGTTGAAGAGACCATTCAGGAGCAGGTAGCAAGGAGGAAATTTGGTCCATCAAAAGGAATTTCAGTCAACAGCATTTTTTTTTTTTCAGGAAGAGATATTGTGTGGTCCAACAGGGAATGATTGGTATCCATTTATGAAAAGGAAAAAAAGATTAGAAAGAGAATAATTAGAATACAGTGATATTTACAGCAAAGGAATTTGCTCTCAAATTTTATGAATTAAAAGAATAAAACAATCAAACAACAGAAAAAGAGTAAAACATTCTCAACAGAAATGCAAATCCTGTAGAGCGAGTTGATTGTAAGGCATTGAAATGAGACTCTCTCTGCTTTTGTAAATTAACAGAAAAAATCCCCCAAACCCTTCTGGACTTCTCTTGTTGCCCTAGACTGCTGAGAACACGTGCTGTGTGGTGTGGCCCAGCATGGTGCACTGCAACTGCCTGAAGGCCTGCACACCCCTGTGCTGCCCTTCCATGAGAGCTGCATTTGGAAGAACGGTGGTGACAGTAACAGAGATGGGGTGTCCTCACCTCGGGAACTACAGTGTACGTGACTGAGGCTGCAAGTGTACAAATGAAGATGGATTTATCCAGCCATATTAAAGACCAAACTCGTATCTCAAATGTTTGCACTGCAGAAATCAACTGCAATACCATATCAGCATTACACTTCTAATTTGTCTATCTAGATCTGTCCACTTCTGGACTTGCTTTAGACAATAACTCTTCCAAAGCCCGGACATGAAAAGGGCTCGTGGCTAGTTTACCAATATCTGCAATGTAACTTTACAGTGAACAGGATACTTTTCAAAGTTTGGGAGCCTATATTCCAACCGGAAGTGCAGAAGTCCACAGAAACAAGAATCACACCTGTGTTCTTTCTTTTATCTTTTTAAGTCTTCTTTAACTCTTCATAAATCTAGTGGAAATAAGTTGGACCCAAGAGTCATTGTTAGCTTTTAGTAAATCTGATGTCAGATATCTTCCCGGACTTTGTTCTGATACGATTTTCCTGTTGGATTGCACTTGTTGGGCTCTGTTTACAAGTAATTCACACGGTAACATTTTTAGGGAAGCAAAATGTTATCTAAATGTCTCTGTAATTGTGACATTTAAAAGGAATTAGTATTAGTGAATAATTAAGCCAATCATATGCAATAGGAAGGCTATCTTGGTTGCCACAGAGAATTTGGAGGAAGTTCAAATCTCCACCCTAAATTGCATGCTCCCTATTTCAGAATTCTTTTCTTCTAACTACCCTTTCACACAAGTCAAGCAATCCTGCAGGCGCTTTAAATCGTTTTTACTTACCAGCATTTTCACAGCTTAAAGCGGTGACATAGATAAATGTAATTCTATTAATAGTACTCTAGAGTCCTCACATAAAAAATCTGTTGAAAGCAATGGCTTTTGAAAAAGTGCTAAGGAAGGAAAAGTAGGTTATTGGCAAGGGGAAAAATTATTTTAGGAAAATTCAGGTAAAGTGGATGTGACTAATCTTGCTAATACATGCAAATGTAAATTTCCCCTTTTCATGCACCTGAAAAATTTAAAAAGTAAAGTAGACTTTACTTAAGAGAAGAGGAGAAGCAGGCCAAACCAACCCGATACATGTAAAAGAAGAAGGCGGCAGTGATAAAATAGATCTTTTCAGAGACTTGCACTCACCATCCTTGCATACTGTTCCAAGGACACAGACACCAGTGTCTAAGTTGTAGCCACTTGGACAGCTCGTACAGTTTCTGTCTCCTTGGCCACTGCAATCCAAGCAGCTGGCATCGCATCTGGAACACAATGGCAGGAGTTGGTCTTCTGGCCTCACCAAATGTAAGACTTCCTAGGAAACCTCTTTTGTATTGCAAAGGACTTGTTTGTTCTTTCTAGAGGTACAAGGTACTATAATATTACTACTACTAATTATGATTATAAATAATTGACTACCCCTGCAACTCAGCCCTCCTTCTTCATCAAAAACCTTCTATTTCAGCTTTTTTGCACACAGCTGCATTATTCTAGTGCTTTGGAACTATGCACAAATAATCAGCGAAAGTATCAAGCTGATGGTGCATACATGTGCCGGAAAAGCATGAGCTAAAGCTACGTGATAGAAACGACTGATGTGATGCCCAGTCCCTTCATCACCCATCTCCCTCCATCGTATTTTTATTACTTATTGACTGTCTTTTTATGTGGAATACACTGAAACACATGGTGATTCTCTTCCCGCCCTTAACCTAGATCTGAGTCAATAATAAATGATTCCAAAGGGCAACAAATGATATTTGTTTAACAAAGCATGGAGTAGAAAGAAGTGTTCCTTCCTCGCACAGCACAACTTTGTCCAAGATTTATCCCGCCATTTGTACGCTGGAGTCAGGCAAGCTATTCTGGACAGTAGTTTAGAAATATACCTGCGCTATGTTTGTAAATATGCAGCAGCAGAACTGAAATGGTCTTTATAAATAGTGATTAACTTGCAATGAAAAAACCCGTAGTTTGATTATTTTTGTTTGCTATTAAGAAATGCAGATCCTCTGTCAGACTGGTAAATTTTACACTTCTATGCAAATCTATTTACACTCTCACTACAGGCTGTTTTAAAGTGAAGGTCACACACATATACCAGAAAAAATACTTTTATAAGACCTGTATGAATATAAATAATATAATACTACTACTAATGATAACAACAACAACAAAACCAACAGCAATAATAGCTTTTCCCTCATTTGCTTAGCATTCAGTATTTTTTTGTATGTTTTGAAGTCAACAGTGTTTTATCTTCTAATAAGTATGATCATTTCCAACATGGTAATAGGTAATATACTGCCAAATATAAGATATATTAGCCACTGATCATACCTTTTGCAGCTTTTGTATCCGCTTTCAGTGGAGTGATCAAGGTAATAACCACTACTACAGGACTGCACACATCTTCCATCTTCCATAAAGTAACTCTGTGTGCAGTTTATACAAGCATCTACTCCAGCACCTTGATCCAAAGAGAAATTGTTAGAAGGTAGGAACATTGTTAGAATAAACATAATTTCAGTGTATCCTTTTCTGAAATGAATGACTGCAGTTCTAAAGCTCCCAGAAAATCTACCAGTCATTATTCCATCCCTGGAAGAAAATGGAAGGCATTACTGGAAATCATAATAAGTTCTACTAAAAAAAAAAATTTAAAAAAAGAGAAAAAAAGAAAAAGAAAGGAGAAAATAGGAAAAAAAAAAGGGAATATATATACTCTTTCAACCAAAATCCTAGATTTCCATGCTAGCTGAAAGAAGTTTGCCATATTTAAAATGAAACTAAAAGCCACTAAGAGAATGAAGGATTCACATGCAAACAATCACGTTACACTGTAACTGTGATATAGTGTAATAAAACCAGAGGTAAAATCATACAGGAATGAAAATTATGCAGACAAATGTCAGTGGGGTACCTGCACATGTGGCACAGGAGCGGTGGCATGGTTCACATTCTCTGCCATTATGGTATTTCCCTTCTTCACAGCGGATAGCGCATCTGGTGCCATGCAAACTATTGTAGAAAGGAAGAAAAGCACAGGGCAGATAACGGCAACAGAGGACAACAAGATTGTGCACAATCCAGTAATTCTCCTTTAAGCAAAGAACAACCCATATATTAGGATTCATCAGCTTCCTTCACTGGTCATATTTTATAAATTTAGAGACACCAATCACTTAAAGAGGGAATGCAAAGCAGTTTTGCCCTTGGTGAAGTAAATGAGCTGTTTACAAATTCTTTGTAAATAGTAGCAAGTAATAGGGGACAGACAAAAAATTAACAATGACAAACAGCACTAAAAATTCAGCCATGTAAAATGCAATTATCCATGAGCAATTTGACACAGAGTCAGCATTAAAAAAAATGCTGAGGGACTTGTTAACTGAATGCCAGTTCTGTATGGCTTGTGAGATTTCTTGAGATTACAGATGGAGGTATTCTGCCTGCAGGCACTTTTGAGAGAGCACAAAAACGTAACAGAGGAAAAGAAATAGCATGAAGAGTCATATTTTCATATATTCCTTGAAGTAGCTGTTTATTGCTTTCCTGTTACATGGTGCCTATAGCAGTTTGTTGGGGGTTGGGTTTTGTTTGTTTGTTTGTTTGAAATTAATACTTTTAAACTAGGACTTCTCTGCCATGTTTATCATTGTCTGTGGAACCTCATCCAATTTAACACTCATTAGCTCTGGGGTTTTCCACTCTAAGTGCTAACCATGTTTTTATGGATTGGATCCAGCAAAAGTCAGGTAAGCTCAGCACCACTGAAAATTTTCAAGAGTGTATTCAGTCTCAGCTTAGAAAACAAACTAGCAATTCAACAAAACTTCACAACGCCTGCTTTTCTCTTGTTTTTCCTCAGTGACACACCTCAAAGAGCTTTACAATGCACATAGCATTATCATGTTTCTACAGATGGGAAAATAATTTGCCCAAGTTTATTTAATGGGCCAGTAATGGAGCAGATCTGGAATCCAGGCCTCTCAAGACCCACTCAAGGAAGGCTCTGCTCATTGATACCTTCGCCAAGAAAACGCACAAAGTTTTGAACAACTATGGAATATGAAATGCATGTCCTGAAAGGCTCCATTTACCTGCTATATCCATATTTAAAAAAAAATGTTACCAAAAATTACTCTCAATTTGCTAAAACTGCCCAAGAAAACAAGAATGTTGGGCTTTAAAAAAATTTTTAATATTTCAATTTCAATAAAGGAATCCAGCTATTGATGTTCTAGAAGCAAATACTCAGCTTTTACTAAGAGACAAAAACCCACTTTAATGGAACATGAAACATCAGTGTTAAAACATTAACACAATACTCGTATTCAAAAGAATACCTACAGATACTGAATATCAACTTCATTTTTTTTTTTTTGTGGCACTAAGCCAGCATACAGTCTGTCATGAATATTAGAAGATTTTTGATCTTTGCTACGTGGATCAAAAGGTCATTCTTCATAAAGGAGCCTGTAATGTCTATTGCTGCTTTGTATGTTTTACCTATCATTTTCAAGAATAATTACGTTCCCCGCTGAAGAAAAAATCTTCACTGCTGTTTCAAATATATGATCACTGTAGTGCAGTAGAATTGAGCCTCAGGTATTTGAGGTAAGTGAACGACTGGATACATGAAGAAATACCATAAAGATAAGAAAATAACTTCTAACTACCATATGAATGAATCAGAAAGATGAATATGATTCATTAGCTCTACTTCTAAAATTACCCTTGACTGACATACTGTAGGTCAAAAATTGAAGAAGCCAGCTTTCCACATGACTGTGGTTTTTACATTACCTGAAATGAAAGGCCTTCTAAAAATCTGTTGTAAGCCATACTGGCACACAGGAACACTATTACAGAATAAACAGCATTGGAACAGATGAAATGAGGGCCATGCAAGGTTAAATAGCTATGTTCTGATGTTCTTCATTGTGTATCTACAGCCTTGTCTACCTCTTCGGATACTATGTTTAGAGACATCCATCATTTCCTTACCTTAGGCCATGTCTGCATTCTGTGCAGATCTGGAATTCAACACAGGTCTTGCAGTTTTCACTACATTTTCGACAAACAATCTTATCTACAAGAGAAAAAAAGAAAACAGCCCAGAAAACCTTGGTCAGTTTTGTTTGATAAAACTGTATGAATACATTATTGCATGACTTACTGCTTTCTAGTTTGACATCAACATCAAGCTAGATTGAAATAGCAAAATTCTGCCTATCACTAGCTTTTTCCATCAAATATCAAATGACTTACAATATTTCTATACATTTTAAGCTACAGTTGCGCCCTGAGAAAAATATGTTTTGAGGCCATTAAAGATTTTCATAAAGACTTAAAATTTACATTCACTATTTATAATATGGACTTAAGTCACCTTCTCATATAGCAGTGATATGCACTAATGATTGCCATGTGTTCTGGAGACTGTCCTGCAATCTTACCCTTTCCATGCAAGCAGTCTGTCCTGTCTTCCTGATTTGCTGCTAAAAGACACACCTGCATAAACAGATCTGATCTTAACAAAGTAAATACATAACTTACTTAACAGCTGCCTTTTTATCTCTAGAGATCCCTTCTTTAAGAAATGCTGTCTTTTGACATGCAGTGACACACACCCTTCTGAGAGGAAAAACCTTATTTCCCCATCTAATCCTGAATTTTCATCCATCCATCTTATTTTGTGTGGAAAAGAGTTCTCTTTACTGTAGTTCTCACACAGTGAAAATGGAAGAATTAAGGTAGGACCTATTTTTACTAAGTCTTAAAAACAAACACACAGCTTCATGCTGAAGAAAGCAGGTTAGGCACCTAGATGAACAAGGCTCCCAAGAACATATTTATCTTCTCAGGAGTGTGTAAAGATAACAAAAGTCACTGCAGTTTTAAGCACGTTTGAATATTTGTTAATTTTTGTTAGCCAAAGATGGAAATAAAACATGGACAGTCTATTTGGCAATCACAGGAGGAAGCTGAAGGCAGGTGTTTATCATGGCTGAGGATTACTGCTCTTGGGCAGCCACATCACTCTGGAGGTGCTGAGGTCTGTCAGAAACATTATTGGCAACCATGTTTCATCTGAAGAGCCTGTTTTTCTTAGAGCTCTGGTTCACTGGCCATGGCCAGCTCCTCAGCTCTCACTTCTGGTGCCATATAACCTGTCTGAATGGGGAATCCCTCATGGTCAGAATGTGGGTGCTGTCTGTCCCTTTCCCAAGCAGTGATAACCTTTTCTGTCCTTCTGCTGACTTGCTCTTGAACTGCCCTGGTTCTGCTACTGTTACTCCCAGGTACCCCAGCTGAAAAGACATCCTGCAATAAGTACGGTTTTTAAAATAAAGGAAGATTATTCAGGACACTCTTGATCACACTTGGCAACAATTTAATAAAAGGAATAGGATAAGAGCTAGATGCATCAACATACACTTTTCCTGCTCATAAGCATTCCAGCAACCTCCCCAGACCAAATTCTGTAGCCCACAATATAAAACCAACAAGAAATACTAACTCTTATCCAGGTAAAACCCATCAGGGCAGTTGGTAATACAGCTATTGGTTACTTCATTCAGGTAGTAGCCAGATTTACAGGTCATGCACTGGTCATTATGGCCTCCAAAACAGGTTTCACAATTGGGTGAGCATTTTTTACATCGTTTCTTGTCTGCATTGTAGTGACCAGGTGGGCAGGTCGAAACACAGATCCTGCAGACAGCAGGGAAGAGAAGGCAGAATTGTTAATGAAATAACCTGCCACCACATTCCTGGACCATGACTGCAAAGCAGAAGTATTTCTCAGCATTGTTGCTTTTCTAATGATCATGTGTTTACTAAGATATGACCCTTCAAAGCACTGTGTCAAGCTGACTCTCTTGCATTTATGTCCCTACACATGCTATCTCACCAGCAAATGTCTTGTCAGACAGTCTACAGTATAGTTTTTGACCATCTACATTTCTTTCTATCTTGTTCATTTAATCACACAAGCTGTAGTAGCTTTGAGAGTCTATATATATATATATGAGAGAGCCTCTTACGGAAGAAAAAAAAAAAAGAGGTGGGGATATAATCAGAGAAGGGTTTTTCAAAGCTGTATTTTAAATTCTGATTACCTAGCGTTTGGGTTTTTTTTAACTCCAAAGAAAATTTTTCAAAATCAGGGGACAATGAATTATCCATGACTGAAATGAAGAGAAGAGGAAAGAAAGTTAAGGTATATACTAAGAAATCAATGAAGTAAAGTTTTTTTTCTCTTTCTCTTACCTTGTGTTGTTTTTAGATTTGTAGTAATAGTGCAGACAGTCAGTACAATGATCTGGTCCTGGCCCATCACACCCTACTTTACTGCATTCTGCATTGCAGGGACCTGTAATAAAAACAGAATACAGAGGGACAAAGGGATGAAAACTCTCATTTAGTACTTGGGACACCTTGAAACACAGTATTTTATTGCAGATGCAATCACTCTGTTTCCCTGTGTTGAGGACTACATTCAGAGCAGGTAGCTCAGTTTGCTACCTGCACTGTGAGCTCAAGATTGAGCTCTGCGTGGCAGAAGCTCCAAGCAAGAGGCCGTGCAGACCCCCTGCATAAAAAACAGCGTGGGGAGCTGTGGCACCAGTCAGGTGACCGGGCATGTAGAGACACAGCAAGAGCCAAGGACCCTGAGACTTTCCTGCACTTAAACTGTAAGGGTATAAAAGCACAGGGCTTCCCTTGTTCAGGGTCCCTCCTAACAGGCACTCAGCTCAAGCTGTTACTTTGTTATTTAGCTATTGCACCAAGATTAAATTTCTCTAAGGATTCGGAAGTCTGAGACTCTGCCATGAGAAAACTAGGGTTGAGCTAGTAAGGCAACCTGGTCTGACTGTGTGAGTGTGGGGCGTGTAGCTGTGAAGGGGCCTTGGTCCTAGCTCAGGTGTTGAGAGCGTGACTGCCAGAGTGGCTCCTGGATGGCTGGACAGGGAGGGTTCCTGAATAACTGCTTGATCTGAATTAAAAAAAAAAAAAAAAGGCAAGCTCGTTTAACAAGTATGGCACCCTCGTTTTATTTGGAAACATGAAAAGACTTTTGTAATTCATATTTAGGAATGATTAGCAAAATAACTTGCAAAAAGCAGGACAACATAAATGATGAATATGATGATCAGTGGCTACTCTGGCTACCGAGAGGGTATCAACTGGTCCAAGTGGCTACCACAACCAAACAAACCAGACACCAGGGCCCCAATGCTCTGTGCTGCTACATGCTGCAAAAGCCTCAGCTAGTACTCGCTGATTCACCTGCACTCATGTTAGGCTTGGTAATGCTTGTGGATCTGTTCCAACTAAAGATATTCTATGATTGTTCTTACAGTTTTCAAACAGATACTTCCTGCTAAGGAAGGAGAGAACCACCAAGTCTTGCCTTTATGCAGGTGAACAATGACTGTGGGTGAAGTTACAACTTGCAGGATCAC
Source organism: Melanocharis versteri (assembly GCA_013397845.1). Lineage (NCBI taxonomy): Eukaryota > Metazoa > Chordata > Aves > Passeriformes > Melanocharitidae > Melanocharis > Melanocharis versteri. The sequence goes on along the minus strand of VZTG01005545.1, from coordinate 1,298,445 downwards.
TGCTCTCTCCTGACTGAAATGTGTTGAGCTTGCTCCATACAAAACTTAAGTTAGTGACCTTTACAGTAGAGATAGTAGTGTTTCACTACCCACCAAAACAAAGAGTTCTGCAGCTCTCCATCTAAAATAGAGACTGTGGGACTGACATGCTACAAAAGGAGAATGGAATAACAGAAAATACTAAATTGAACTTTGTCCTCCTTTTTGCTGGCCAGAGATACACTTCAGATTCATCACATGGTACCACTAATGGGGGATTACATGTAAGAAACTGCCAACTTGACTAATTTCGCAGGGCTAAAAATCTAACTCTAATAAAGTCTAATGACAAGGTTGAAAAACTTCTATAGGGATCAAAGAGAAACAACACAGGTGTAGAAGATAATGTTCGTCTCATATATATATATGTGCGTAAGTATACATAGCTTTACATATTTACATGCAAAACAGTGCATTCTTCATAGCATGTTAATTGTAGCTGAAAAATATACAACTCTATGCATACAAACTCAAACACCTAACTCTAAATTATGAAACAAATACTTCTCATCTTCAGTGAAGAATCCCATTCACTGAACATTTTACATATGCAGATCCTCAGGTCATCCTTAAAGCCATTTAGGGTTCAGTAAACGCACAAATAGAGTAAATGAATGTACATACCTGAATAGTCATCTGTTGTATAATCTTCAGTAGGGTCTTCAACTGGACTAGAGCGCACTCTTTCCACTTTGGAAAAATCATTTCTTGGTGAGTAAGGCTGGATGGATGTTCCATACAGTACTAAGGACCACTCTTTCAATTTGCCTGGAAGTTAAATATAATAAAACTGTTTTCAGAACTACTTCTCTTCTCTGTGTCTTATAAAAGTATGTCACTTTTAAGCATGTTGTTATGAGTAGGTATGGAAGACATTGCTTTTCAAGTAAGTGCAATAGTTGTTTTACTATAAGCTGAGAAAGCATATTTTCTTCAATCAGATCTTTAAACTGTATTTTCATCACACTCCAATCTCTTGTAGGTCTAGCAAAGGTTTGCACCACGGGCTGAAATCAATATAAACAATAAACATCTGGGCATACAGTTATTTGGAATATGTATATGGTACTCCATAAGGTGGTTTTGCTCTGGATTTCACTTTCCCCTCAGAATACTATTAATTGTCCAGTAATTATTATTTGAGATCTTTTACCTAAGTAGCTGTATTCAGAATTCTGACTTAAGAAAGAGATTACATAAGAGTATCCTTCACTGACTTGTAGGACACAGCTTGATGAACAAGAAACAGCTTCTCTTAAAATCTCTGTGGAAGAACATCAGTGTCCCCCTCAAACCAGCACAATTTCTAATTTATTTGTGCCATTTAGTTGGCAGATATATCACTGTACAGTCTGCGATCATCACTAATATTTTGTCCTCTTAATATTTGAGTAAAGACAGAAAAAATTGTCTGGCCACCTGAAGCATTATCTGACTTTACGGTAAATTTTTTTGGGGAAGAATAAAAAGATAAAGATGTATGAAGTCATAAGTTCACACTGTCAGAACACAAAGAGTGAACTTTCAGTCCCCACCTTTCTCTCTATACTACCAGGTGAATTCATTCAGAGAAAGAGCAAAACCACTCAGGCCTGAAATAATGCCTGAAGCAGAGATGCACAAAAACCACATCCCTCTTTGAAAAGGTGCAACCTAAGTTTGGTATCATCCTATTGTCTTGGTTATGTTAATCTGTGCTGGAATAGTTAGTTGTAAATGTCAAATTCTCATCAGAATAAAGAGAAATCAGAGAAGCAGGGAGAATTTGAATGATCCTGTTTTGGAAGCTCTTCTGTGGTTAAAACTCTTCCCAAGGAGAACTATTATTAAATGAGAAATGTAATCCAGGTATGACGCTTCTCAAGAAAATAATGCATTATACTTTGTGTAAAATGAAATTCAAGCAATCTTCCTCTTCTTTCACTTTAATGATACTCAATAACTTGAAATATTGTTCACTTGGACTTTTTCAATCTGTGCAAGCAAAGTAATTTGACCTTTTGACAAGTGATCTTCTGTATTTTCCCCAATGTCATCTGGTAACCTCCACTGACATGACAAAGACTAGTGTCTCTCTGCTTGTACATGCATACTTCTAGCAGTAAGTAACAATAAGCAAATACATTACCTGACAGATCATAAACAAATTCTTTTAAATAGTTTATACTAGGGCTAAAGATGGGAATCTGTTATCTCTATGTCTCTTACCAATCCAATTTAATCTTTCTGAGACAAAAATTTCTACACTTCATATGAAACATCTGCTCTATACTCAGTTTTTGAGTAGAAACTACAAACCACAGACTACATCATGTGGCAGTTGTGTCATACAAAAGCTTTCAACTTTTCACATCTTAATTATTACTTTCTTTAAAGAGACATTTAATCTTAATTTAAAAAATTAACTGCCTATGAGTCTAGCACACCTGCTGCCAAACTAGTGGCTAATTACCTCGGCTGTAAAACTGCATAAACCTTCTTTTCAGTTTGTCTTTTCCTACCCACAGACATGCAGCTCCTCAAGACCCATTGGATTAAAAACACCCAAACAACATATTTTCTTCCTCTAAAGACATGTGGGAATCAAGTTACATCCTGATATTCTTCAAACTGACCCAACTGTGTCCTTAATGGCACTTGTCTTTTTAAGAAAGAAATCACACAGGGAGATGATTTTTAACCAGATATGCAGGCATCTCTACAGCCCTTTCAGAGATACAGCTTCTCCATGTCCAGTCCCTGCCTTTTTTGTGTTTTAAACCACTTCTACAGCATACAAACCATAATACATTGGATGCAATTAAAAAAAAAGTGTGTTTTGCTAAGTTATTCAGATCTTTTTATCCTCATCTTTTACTATGAGCCAAAACACACTCAACTTCCCAACGTTTCCTATTTCTCCCAGAGCACTGGTAAAAGTATTTGCAAGAACCTCCTACAAATAACCACAGGTAAAGATGCTCCTAAGGCATAGCATATTGTGTTTGGATATTACACATACAGAAGATCTTGTACTAACATCCCTGCAGGAAGGGTTGTTACTCTGAATGCACACATATTGCAAAAGGGCAGCAAGGGGAATAACGTAGGGTCTCTCGGAAGATTAGCTGCCTTATAAGAAGGGTTCAGTAAATAAAGAGGAGAAAAATTCATGTGACTTGCCAGCAAATAAATGAAGTCTGCCTCAAGGCAGGTTTAATTTGCACAATGAAAATATTTCTATAACTAAGAATATATATACATACATGCACACTTTTATAATGAATAATCAAAATATGTAGATTTAAGCCAAAACCTTTATTTCCCCATTTTTGGCCGATTCCATCATTTAGTTTGCCTAGAATAATCCTTTCCCTGCTTGTATTTGGGATGTGTAACAAAGGTCCCATATTGTGTCTATAGAAGAAAGGGTAAATCACAGTGTTTCACAGCAAACGTATGTCCACCTCCATAAACTCTACAGAATTAAATGTAGAAATCACATGCATTACTTTTATGAACTGGACTCTGCATTTCTTCTCAGGTAACAGATGTGGCATTACCTTGCCAATGCAGGGATATGACGACACATTGGGTCTTTCTTTTTAATTTGATTGCAGAAAAATGGCAACTCTTAATTATAAGACCTTTCAAGAGCTGAGCTGAGCAAACACATGCACAGAACACAAACAAGAAACAGGCATGACGATGATATCAGTGTGATAAACTGCAGGCTATGGTGATAAACTGGAGAGGCACCATGAACTGGAGAGGCACCAGGCATAAATTATGTTTAAGCACCTTTTGTTTACTTCATGTTCTCTTCAGTGCAGAGACTAATCCCGATATGCCCAAACAGCTGAATTTATCCACCACTAATATATGGCAGGCACTTCCAAATCTTTTTGAACAGAAGAGTTACTGGACAGCTTTCATCAGAGGGCAACCACTGCTCTAGAAAGATGGGGGATACATTACTAGACAGTAAACAATGAACCAGGATCCAAATTCATAACCACACTGCATCTTGTGAAAACCAAATGCACGTAAAACCAAACTAGTCTCAAGTAGTGTTTCACATTGTGGTTAAAACAAAGTAGAGGATAAGCTCTCCAGCAGGATTCTTCCAGCAGATCAGCTTCCTCCACACACCTTAGTTTTGCAGACCTACTTTCTCCCAATCCCCTAGCCTTACTGTGCCTTTTCTTCCAGAGTTGCATCTTTAGGCCTTAGTTCTGATGCAGGAAAGGAAATCAGTTCCATTAGATTAGCTACTGTAGCACTGTAAGGGTATATATAATGTATTGAAATCAATAAATTGGTAGGACCTATACAACTGTATACATAGTTGTAGTGTGGAGGAGTGTGCAGGAGCAGGCTTTGAAGTGCAAAGCTTGAAATGTAGCAGGCCACTTTGGGACCATCCTGGGGATGTAAAAGGCCTGTAAAATATATCTGGGGAACTGCCCAGATTAAAAGTTTGCAAAATGGCTCCATGCTACCTCTTTTTTAGTGCAAGGCATGTGTCAGGGAAGAGAAGAGGGAAATAGCTGAAATATGCTGCTCTGTGGTTGTCTTTCATGCCTGTTGGATGAACCAATGGGTTCCAGTACACACAAAGGTGAAGAGCTACCCTAACTTGTCCTTCACACCAGAGATGCTCCTGGATGCATCAGGAATAACAAGTGTAAAATGGAGTTGAAAATACTTGATTTTTGTCTCTTTTCAGTAATCTGAATAAAAAAAATTATTTATTTGCCACTTTATACATTCCATCTATCAAATTCTAAAGCACTGAAAATTAAAAAAAATCTCCAAACACAAGACCTCTTCCTGAATCCCTGACCAGTTTTGCTCATACTCTTTGGCTTCTTTTCCAAACACATTTAATGAGTATCCCTTTTTAGTGTACTGCAAACTTCGCATTTCATTTAGTGGTGCATTTAACATAATTTGGTTAAGAACCTTACATGAGTGGAAAACTATGGTGAGACACGATCAGTGGTGATAAAGTGAAATTTAAAACAGTGGCAATGTTGGTGTTTCCTTTCAGAGCTCTGCTTAAAGTTAACCACATGACTATACTGCTAACATTTAAATAACACTGGTCACTGTGTAAAAAGTTACCAGAGCCTAGAAAGATGTTTTCTGCCCAGAAATTTTGAAAATCACACATTATCTTGATCTTCATTAGGGATTTATCAGCCACATACTGTGTAAAAGCTTTTCAAAATTTTGGCTTATGATTGCTGGGTTACTATCCTAAAATACTAAAATCAGGTTATGTAGACTACTGAGTCAGGCAATAAGACAATAGGATTTGATGGCTGGACAAAGAATCTTTTTTTAAAAGTTGAGACTGGCTATCAGAACATGACACAGCTAAAGTAGAGTAGAAGTAAAGAATTAAAATTCTCATTCAATTCTATCAACAGTGATTGAGTGAGGCTGATCTGTATGCTAAATTTTTTAGAGAGAAAATCATCTAAAAAACCCCCAGAAATAAGATCAGAATAAAAGTGAATCATGTGTCTTAAAATGTAACTAAGAGTAACATAAAAATGAAGAGTGCATAGATAAATTTACAAAAATGCTCTTCCCAGCTATGGCTTCATACTAAAACCAGAGAGTTGTTCCAGCTGTAAATAAAAGGTGGAAAACAGCAAGCACTTTTCAGAATTCTCAGAGCCCAAATAAATGTTAGAGCCCTACCTGGAGTCTTGAAATTTCTCAGCTGAGATGGAGTGTCACAGATTTCCAAGATCCAATCACCTGCTGCTTTTTCACTCCAGCAGTGAGTAGTCATAAACTCCCAGTTTTTGAATCCTTCCATGGAATGATCAAATAGCCTAAAACAAATGATGACATTATTTCAAGGCAATTTTTTTTTCCAGGGGAGCTAGGCCTCCAAGTGTGCAAACTCTTGAATAATTTACTAATCAGCCAGTTCATTCATCTGTACCTTCACATAACATTACTCATTATGGTTTTCTCACATGTATTTCAAGCACATTCAACAGTTCTTTGTTGCTTGATGGAAGACAGTCTTTACATGCTGTAACATTTTTATAATGAAGAAGAGAATGGCAAGCAAATTCATTGCAAAAATACCATAATTGCTAATACTATTTAATAGGATTCATGGGCCCTGGAAAAACTGCATATAATACAGAATTCCATTGCTTTAACAGCACGATGTAAACACAAACAACCTGTGAGCTGGAAAATTTCAATAACTTTTATTTTTGGCTCTGGATTGGAATAGTTAAAAGGGGTTTAAACCCAATTAAAACTATTAAGTTTAAGATAATAGTGATGCAATACATCACTTCTTGTGAGGAAGTAATATGTAACTGAGACATTGGCCTCAATTCTTGAACAACCAAGTTATCACCCTCTCCAAACACTTCACAGAATTCAGTTTGGGTAAAACTGAGAAACTTATGGCATCTAATGGTTTTATCTAACCAATACCATTACCATAATTTAATTACTTAGGTTGTGGGTGAACACATTAGAACTTAGGCCTGGATTATGATAATATCTAGTACAGGGGGACCCATTTCAAATACTACAATGTGATTGTGATCCCCTGTGAGAAGGGGAAGGAGGACCCTTCCTGGCCAGAGATTAGACACAAGAGAATTTGCACTTTTATTTAGTGTTCACAGTGTGTTGCTTGGTACCTCAAAACTATTGATGAGAAGAGCACTCTAAGCAGGACTGTTGCCTCTAATAAAATCACATGGTTCAAATTTTAAAAATACATATATAACTATACATTCACACATATGTATTTTTATATATTTGTGTATTTATAGACACACAGATATGTATGTATGCATGTCAATTTATACATGCATGTATATTCATATATATGTGTCTGTAATATTTATCACTATTTTAATTTGGTCTTTATGTGTGAAAACTCCACTGGTAACATGTGTGCCTAAATATTTTTAAAAAGCAAGAATCTCTACAGTAGAAAATCCAATAGATTGAAAATGCTTTTCTGTAAAAGAGAGAAAAACCTCGCATTAGACAACATAAATGTTATATTTGAATTCATGTGAATCTGTTCTTTTCTAAGCTAATTTCAAGCTTTTTTCTCAAAAGGTTGTGAAGTTCAGCAAACATTGGGAAAACAGGCTACTTGAGTAGGTACATCCCTGGTGAAAACCGCCACACTGGATAGGAATAAAATGCCATAGTTCTTGCTGGAAGCTTTGGTCAGTTAGAGGCATGGGGTCAGGTACTGTGTGTCCCACACTTCTTGCAATAGAAACTGTACAGACCTACATGATTGGTGCACTTCATACGGCTCAGCCAAAACCTGATTTTCATGCTCTCATTTCAAACAAAGAATCACAGAATCATAGAGTATCCTGGGTTGGGAAGGATCATCAAAATCCAACTCCTGGCGCTACACAGGACAGCCCCAAGAATTACACCATGTCTCTGAGAGCGCTGTCCAAACAATTCTTGACTCGGTCAGGCTTGGGGCTGTGACCACCTCCCTGGGGAGCCTGTTCCAGTGCCCAATCACCCCAGGATGAAGAAACCTTTTTCTAAAATGCAGCCTAACTCCCCTGACACAACTGCAGGCCATTCCCTCAGATCCTGTCACTGGTCACTCAGACCCTTCCCCATCTTTGGAGCCTCCTTTGGACATTCTCTAATAGCCTTACAGCCTTCTTACGTTGCAGTGCCCAAAACTGCCCCCAGCACTCGAGGTGAGGCCGCCACAGTGCAGATCAGAGCAGGACAATCCCCTCCCTTTCCCAGCTGGCAATGCTGGGCCTGCTGCCCCCCAGGACACTCCTGGCCCTCCTGGCTGCCAGGGCGCTGCTGACTCATGTTCAACTTGCCATTCAGTTTGGGCTACCTTTTCCCATTTTAAATGAATACTTATAATAGCAGTCTAATGTATTAGCACTTACGAAATTACAATAAAATATACATTGGGATTCATTTTCACTCATAATCGTGTGAGATTTTCTTCCAATACAGTTACGTGCTTCTGTGTGTATATGTAATATTCTAAGTGTATATGTAGATACATTTTGGCAGCAGAATGGGCCTGTTTCATGTCATGGCTAAATCAGTTGTGTGAATACTGCAAATCTCACAAACGCATGGTACATACCATTTACTGAAATTGTAGAAATTATCACACAGTCATCCAGAATTTGCATGCAAGTATGTTCAATTTAAGTCGTGTAGGTTATTTCCAACTGTTATTCAAATTGCCATACTGTTGTTTTCTGATAGCTAAGGTTTTACTTCCTAAACACCCTGTCAACGCAACAAGGCAGCATAATTTCTCTTTGCCATTGTAGCAACTAAATTATATAGTATTATACAAGTACTGTCCAATTATCAATTTTGTATTCACTGAGCTCCTATTCGTATACATTAGAAAAACAAGTTGCTCTTTATTTTTCCTGTAATTAGTCTGATATTTTCCACAGTACTTTTTGTACTTGTCTTGTTTTGAAATTTTAAATTATTGTCAGATTTCTATTTTAATAATTATTTTAAGTAATTTTGGGTGGAAGAGAAAAAAACCCCACATACTGTGTTTATAAAAACACTGTTACCTAAAATATGCTGTGACTGGAACTGTAAGCTTCCATCCATGGAAATGGGGAAAATCTGGTAATATTATTTCCAAGAAAATTGACTAGTTTTTTAAAAGAATACTTCTTTGGGAAAGATTTGAATTTTATAAAATAGGGTCTAAATTGGAATTTTTGAATGTATGAACTGTGTTTCCACAAAAGATTCAACAAACAAGTCAAAAAGCTACAGACAGGTGAAAAGAACAGTGAAAGACAAAATAGAAACATACTCATTCTGAGCCTGTGTATGTATTTTGGATATAAAAAAGTCCAAGTACTTTTGCTTTGCTTTGTTTATGCACGAAACTCTCAAAACAAAGAACCTATGAGGCAATACAGGGATTTCACTTTAAGTGGTGTTAAATAAATGAATGAAATGATCACATGTTCAGCTGTGCATTCCTTATTCAGAAAGAAACACATAGGATCTTTTAAGGAGCATGCAGCCTGTCCAGAATTTAATTCTGTAATTTGTCAAAATTCCAATCAAAGACAGACTTATGCCTCAGATTATAATGTATTAAGAAATTTTAGTACATGGCCTGATGAATTGCTAATTGACTATTACAGATTATTATAGATTAAAATACTTACATGAGATTACTAGAATAATCTGATAGTCTTTATGACCATGATCACATACCTGTATTCATGAACACAACACGCTTTTAAAGACCAAAGCGATTAACAGCATTTGAATTTTTAAAACTTATTTGTTAACATAACCACAACAGAATGCCAGTTCTGTTACTCAATTACTCAGGGGACCTTTCTTAGAAACACAATGCTCAACATGGGGTGGCTGTGACTGCATGATTGACTATATAATTATAAGCTGCTGCTTACAATGAATAGCATTACATTAAAAAAAAAATTGCTCTTCTCTTTCTGAGAAGTTTTTGCCCTACTCATCACATACCATATGTATGTCTATTCAAGAATGTATGTTACACAGTAGAGAATAAAATGCTTATTTCCTTAAAACAAATTCCAGAGTCTTGGTCTCTTCCACTGCCACTACTTCAGCCTAAAAATTGCATAACCTTTCTCTTCAAAAACATAATTTAATACAGAAATATTAATCTGTAATCAAACTTTAGACCCAGAGGAAGGCAATTAGCCACTTTCTAATAGCATTAAAAAACCCAACAAACAAGTGTGTCAGCTTTTTAGAAAAGAATCTTTGAATTCCTAAATGCTTGGAAGAATTTGTTTCAATTTTTAATTTCACGTGAGAAAAGTCAGTGAAGGTAGGGGATTCGTTTAGAAACACCAGCATCACCTATCATGAACAATGAGAAGTAAACACATAAAAGCAGCTTTTTTTTAGTTATCAAGATTGTTTTTTTCAGCTGAGAAGGTGCAGCTGCACCTGACTGACAGCAATGGTTGTATACTGAACTCAATGCATTAAGAGCCTGGAAACCCTGCACTAGCTAGTGGCTGTAGCTGCAGTGGAGTAGCTGGCAAGAGATAGGAATTTTCTTCTCCTACAGCAGCAGTCTTTGTTATGATATGCTCCAGCACTCCGAATTGGCAGCCTCACAGGCAAGTGGTCCTTGCCCAGTAGTCTGCATAGCCACAGGACTTCAAGCGTGCTTATAGTCTGAAGAGACTGCGTAGCGCCTTCCCAAGCTGCGTACCTGAAAGTGCTTTGGTCAACTACTCTCCTTAAAGCAGCTCTTCTCCACAGGGTCGAATCATCAGCTCCCTGTGAGATGCAGCCCCTGAGAAACTGCAGACAGCTCAAACTGACTTAACCAAAGCTTCAGCCAGACCCTACTGCCCACCTGCACTGAAGTATTTGGAAAAAAAGAAATGGTCAGATAACACACTAGGCATTTCAGAAGCTTTCTTACCTACATGCAAAAGATCACTTAAAATTTCTGGATGTGGAGCTAAAGAAGACATATAAACTATATGCATGCACACATACTTATTTTTTTCCATTTCCATGTTACATCTGGTTATCACAGTTAGTTTTATGAAACAGTGGACATCACTGAACTATCATGATAAAGTTGTTTGGAGTTACATGATCAATAGTGTACAATGCCTGCCAGTCAGAAACAGTGGCTAGTAAAGCAATCACCATCTTTAGAAGTGGAGAGCTTGTCCCCAGGGACTACACATATCCACATTAAATGATCCATCATTACTTGCAGACATGTCAGGCTGAGGAGCTGCATACACTTCACTGGTCAGCTAGCTGCCTGGTAGCGGGATATCTATTCATCAACTCCCCAGAAGGAAAAAAAAGAGGAAAAAATTAAAAAAAAATATATAGCCAACATGCATGAAACAAAACATAGCAAGAATGAGTTGGGAAAAATAGTTTTCCAAGAACTGTTTCACCCTGTAGACACAGTACAAGCATAGGATTATTGCTTGCTCATTGTGGACTTAGATTACTACCACCTCAGAGATCTTTTCAGTGAGACTCAGCATGAAGATCTGGCCTTACATTTCATGACATTAGGATACATAAAATGTTGGTTTTGTTTAATATTAGAGTATAACATGTAAGCTGCAAAAAAGATGCATGCCTATAAAGAAAGTTTTCCTCTACTTCGTATCACCAAGGTGTTTTATGAAGCAAACAACTGAGTAAGATTAGATAAGAGTAACTTTGTTTTGGTCTAAGAGCTCTGCAGAGGAGGGTATTATTAAAATTTACTGATTGTCTACGGTTTCATGATAGGAAAAAGATGGTCATGAAAATACTTGCTTTTGTTGCTGAAGAGAAGTATTATTAATACCAGGGCCATATAAGCTTATGAAGCTAGTGGCCTGGAAAGTTGCCACCATGTGGCTGAAATATTTCAGTTACGCGGTTCAAATGGCAACAGCTGCTTTAAATTTAAAGGGCAAGAATTAAATAAGCCATGACTTCAGTGGGAGACAAATGAGCCCTAAGTTTGCTTCTCCTACCCCCTTTGTATTTAGCTTCTCCTCTATAGCCTGCTTGTACTGAATGTTTGTTAGAACTGACCTTAGTATGTCTCAAAAAACACTCAGAAACCCATGCTGCCAAATCCACTGGCCAATTGTTTTTGAAAAGGGGATACTGTTCCCCTTTGGACTTAGCTCTAGCCTCATCCTCACACCAGCCAATACTCTCCCAGCCTGTATTTTCCTCTGCTGCAGCACATCCAATGTAATCATGTTTAGTACTTTCCAAACAACAAAGCAGATGTTCCCTGTAATGCAGATTTTGAAGAATGCACATAAGGCTTAAACCAGTGACAGTGTTATCCACCAAATGCCTGAAAAGGAATACACATCGCCTCTGACTAACAAGTTTTCTTACTGAAGTCATTTTAGGGGATGCCAACATTAAGGATAAAATATGCAGAAAAAAGGCCAAATATTGCCTTGAGGGACCTACTTGTCAATGCACCAGAAATTACACACAATGACTTTTCTTCCAGAATTGGTGGAGAAGTGCACATGTAAAATATACCTTCTGCACTTAAAAACATTTTACCAGCAAACTGTTTCAAATTAAACCCAGATGAGTAACTGTAAAGCAATAAGGTTTTCCCTGGGTTCAGTAAAAACAGCTGGTACTGCTGCTATTAATCCTGTACATGTGCATTAAAAAGTCTTGTATGTCTGCGAAAAACATCTCAGTCAGGTAGTAGCAATGTACAGCAGCCTCTGGGGCCTTCACCTATAGCAGAAAACCAGACTATTTGTTGCCAATGTATCCCTGCATGCATGCTTACAGCCGAATGCATTTATTCACTGATATTCAGTATTATTGATACTTTAAAAATCAAATGCCTCATAACTAATTTTTCATACTGGAGAATAACAATAATCCTACTTCAAGTCTTATTTTATGACATGGTGATAAAACATCAACAACACACAGCATACTACTAATTTCAAGAAATTACTACCTCTAAGCTGTATGACTTCTTATAGCAAGGCCAAATAAAATAAACTTGAAACACCATTTCAGAAAGCATTGTGTTCATATTCATCACTTCACCCCAAGAAAAGACTCATGAAGGCTCTAGGTATTCCAGACCTAGAATTTGCAATATACATTTATCCCTAATATTAGCAGCCCAGAGTTGTTTGTTTCAGCCCAATGTGATGGCAAGTCAGTATATCTCTGAAGTCTGCATGGGAAGGGAACTTCTGGTGAGACTCTACGAGCTCTGTCATGAATAGTTTGTTTCGTGGGAAGCGGCAAAATGTGAAAAGGCCTTTCAAGGTTTCTTTGTTTTCTGTTTAGTCTTCTGATACTATCAGATAAGAAAGAGCTGAACATCGCCATATTTTATTATGTATATTTGCATTCCTTTTCTCTACTGCATGTACAGAAAGTAATTACTTTGTAAGGTGCAGGGGTTACAAAAAGACTGATTGAATTAAATTTTGTACCTATTCCACACACCAATCATCACCAGAGGTGAACTGTGAATATTGGAATGTATTTCCCACTTGCTGTGAGTCAGCTGCAACACATGAAAGCCTAGAGCCAAAAGTTAGCTGTGTTAAGACCACTGGGTTTACACAAGATTGTTTTGTTTGGATACCTAGTTGGATGACTTTCAGTTTTTTTCATTTTGAACTGAGGAAGAACTACCGCATGAAAATGGAAGAGAAAACTAAAGAAGGATTTCTTCAAACAGAAAAACAAAAACCTGTTTCGTAACTAATAAGAGAAACCTGCCTTGCACTGGTCAGCAGAGGACAGACAAATTCTTTGTTCAGTGTAGTAGTGCTGCAGGGAGATACAGATATGTGTGCCTATGTGCTTTATCAGCAACGTCTGACAGCACTCGCAATGAAACACAGGAGATATTCTAGAGGACCCCAAAATTCCAGGACAACTTTCTCTCCATTTGGTGAATTACAGCTTGAATAGTATTTTCAGTTTACCTTTTCTTTTAAATTATCTCTAATGAAAAACATGCATTCAGACTTCAATCAGAACCAAGTCCTTTTCAGCTCCACCTGTCTCCAAAACAGGCTGTTTGTTTCAAGAGGAAATATAAGGCCTTCTATCACTGAGATACATACAAGTCTCCGGAGCTAGATAATCAGCATTTCTGGCTGAGGAAGCATGGATGAAAAGCAGCCTGGAAAGCAGGCTACTCCCAATTCATTAAAAGCCCTGAAGAGTAGGACTAGGGATATTAACTTTTGTGAAGACTTAAGCATGATGGCAGAAGTGTTCTCACAACACAGATTCAATAGATGGCAGTTTTCACAGTTTCTGATACATAACATCAGCTAACATCAACTTTTCTGTGGGAGCCATGCTCTACGTTTAGCAGAATGGCAGTCATCTAAATCAAGTCATCAAGTAAAAAGAATTATCTATCCTACTATGGTCCCATCAGGAAGAAGATTTCTAGCCAGTTGGAGAAGTATACAAGCATTTCTTACTGTAAATGTAACTTATTTGCACATTTGGAACTGCAGTAAGTTTGGAAAGGTTTCTGATGTCTCTTAGTGCCTTAAGCATCTCTGGTAGGAGGTGGTGCTCTTGACCATGGATTTAGTGAGCTGGAAAGACTGTCCACGTTTTCTTTGAAGAAAATTTCTGCTAGCAGACCAGAGAAACAGAAACATCACTGAGAAATCTTTCAGTTTGCTAATGATTCCCTCCACTTACCAGGGACGTAAACTGCACTACTGTTGGAAATGATACATCAGACAATGAGATACTTGTCTGAGTTCAGTCAGAAGAAAAAAAAGACAATTTGATGCACTGTGACAGTTTCTCCAAAAACATAACATAGAGCTGACAGGATGAGGAAAAAGATTGATCTTTCTTAGCTGTTCTTGTTAAAATGGCTGGACATTTGAAAGAAGTATCCATCACTGCACTGATGTCTAACTTTTAAAATTTTTTGAAGGTGATGAAGGCCATGGTTAACTTCTAAAAAGTTTAATTTGCAATTAACAAATGAACCCTTTAATTTCAAGTGCTAGAGCTACTTGTTAGTGTTGTCCTACTATGAGCCTTTCAGGGATTGAGTATGTTTACTTTGAAAAAAAGGATTTGAAAACAGGTAACATCCGGGGATTAAAAAATAGTAGTGAATATATACTATTCTATCTGATTTTCATTGCTATTAAAAAAAAATGTTAAGAAAGGAGAAAAAGAAAAATACGTGGCAATATAATAGGTAGAAACACTTTGATTCAGCTTCCTTATGAACACTGAGCTTGTTATTATTTTCTTCACATTTTCCAGCCATGGTAAGCCCCATAACAACTATTGAAATTGACTAATCTTTGTCTTGGAGTTCAACAGTTTTAACACTACTCTTCTACTGAGATTGTCATCTTTGAGTTAATTTGTACTTCACTCTGCCCATCTCTCTAAGAAAAAATAATTAGCCTGTGTCTTCTAGCAATCCTGCAGTAATGACTTGACTGCTCTTTGCTGACACCGACACCTCAATGCAGGCTCTCCATGCTGACTGTACTGTGAAATTGGGTTGTCATACTATACCTGTTGGCCAAGAGCTGTGACCTCGTTCCAGAAGGAGAGGTTAGGTAAATTGCCAAGTCTCCACGTCGAGGGTGAGTAATAGTGATACGCACAACAACATGCTCCAAGTAGATCACATGGTGGTTAGGATTATCTGAACAGCCAGTGGCTTTGTAAATTGAACGGACAATGCTGTCAGGTCGTATTGTTCTGTAACAGCAGCACAGCAAAAACAACATCAGCATTTCTCGCTTTTTGTGTAAAATACACAACCCCATATTTTTTACTTAGTAGAGAAAGACAGTGGTGGACAACTGAGAAGTCAGCAGCCTATAATCATTAGTTTTAACATGTACTTCCTAGCTGAAAATACCACTACAGGGTAATTATTTTACTGCAGATAATGGCTAATGGCAACTGCCTGGGTTCCTGTTAAGCACATACACAAGGTAAAATAGGAATAAGCCTTTGGGACAGAGCATTATTGTGGATTAGTGGGCAGCTGAGAATTGCTGAGATTGTCATGGTATCACAGCTGGTTGCTAAACCCCAGGAAATGCCTGGCATAGCTAGTCCTCACTTACGTAACAGCAAGTATTATGTGCTAACTCCACCAAAAGGCATCTGACTCAGCTGGCTGAAATTGGCATGACATCCTTGCAGACTATAGCAGTTACGGATCAAGCCTGTCAAATATAACTATCAAACAATAATTTTAATGCTTTGGAAGTGTGCCTTATGATTGATGCTGTCTCTATATTCATGGAGTGCACATAACAGAACTTCGCTCTTAAGCCTGGTTTTACAGAGACCCTATCTTAGCAAGTGAAAAGCAGTTTAGTCTTGGCCTCTGAACTAGAGACTCTCCTAAGACTATCTGAAAGAGACAATATCATGCAATATTGAAAGCGTATTTGCTTGTTACATCCTGGACTGATAAGTCTGTGCTCTTCTTGCAAAGGTGACTGAAATGCATTCAATCATTCTTCTTCTTTGATGCACTATCTATACAAAAATCCATCATTACCCAGTCTGGCCTGTTTTACATCACCTTCTGTGATTTTCTTTAAACTAGGGCCTTTTCCCATGCATTACTGGGACCAACATTTACAGGCAAATGTGACAGAGATCCCTGGTATAGCTTTAAAAATGATACATTATACACAATGCAAGAGGGGGGTAAATTATACCCAATCTCTTTCCATAAGTTTATGCCAGCAAGAGTTTTGGTAGCAGGTATTACTTGATTTGCCGATCTGTGTTCTCCACACACACATGCTGTGGAGGCACCGTTGTCCACTTTTCTGCTTCTGTCACCATTGCTTCAGCATCCATCAGTCCAAATCCATAAAGGTGGCTCACTGCAAGGTACAAACAGAATGGGAACAGTTATAAACTCCTGGGTTTCATCACAGACTAATTCCAGAGTGTCACATCCTAACAGGAGTTACTTCTTTTCTCTTCTTCCTTACTTTCACTCAAAGCTCCAAAATCTCATTACCAGGAACAATAATGACTGCATCTATTTTGTTCAACAAATCTGTTCACTTTTATTGCTCACTGTTCACTCTGCTTTATTACAGAAGTGGCATGAGGTGCTACCCACATTGCCCTACCATGAGAACTACAGAACGTCAGGGACTAAAATTGCCTCTGACTGCCCTTTGTCCATGTGCCTTAATTTAGCTCAGCCCTCTTGTACGACAAGTGGCTGAGCATAATGAATGAGAGGAAGGTTATTTCCATTACTCAAATACCAAACACATGCATGTGTATTCATGGAAGGTAACTGAGACAATAAATTTAAGAAGGAACAGACCATTCTGTAACTGTTGTATTCTCTGAACTTGTCTGAGTGTAAGCAGCATGTGGATGCTCTCCTGTTCCTGTATACAGTATGCTTGCCATTGGCCAACCAACCAGGTAGATCCACCATCTCCCTAAAGCTGTCTGCATGATGAAGGTGAAAAGCACTTACTGAATCAGCTGTGTGTTTTTGGTTGCTGCTCCAATCAAAACAGAGACTTGCAAAAGCATTTTGATGACTTGAAAGAGCTGCTAGTCATGATGTTCTATGGTGACAAATTGGTGCTCTTGATAAAGTTCTGACAGCAGAAGGTGACAGAAAAAAGCTTCCACAGGAGGAGTTTAGATTGCGAATATTAGTAAATCAGTTTTGCTTGCTACCACAGAAACCTACAGAAAACTGTAAGTGCAATTTTAACCAGCAATGCAACAAAGCATAGTATAAGTCCTTCCAACTGCACTTTGTAGAGGGTTTGTGAAAGCAATCTCTATTCATTGCCAAACCAAAATTCAAAGGACTCTATCTGAAAAAACCCCAACTGTCTCAAACAAATACAGTCCAAAGCATTAAAAAAAATCAGTGGTTAAGGATCACATCTTCCAAATACGGCGGTATCTAATACTGTCTGAAACTGACAGCTGAAAAGGATTCTTCAATGGAAAACACGGCAAGGTGGAGTGACTGTGTAATGGACTGGTTTTCTTCCCATCTCCTTCCCCTTGAGCCCCACACCAAAGTGCACGCAGCATAGAAATGTTCCTTCGGAGACAACTACATGCAGCTCTTCTGCCAAATGAGGCAAGCACTGTGTTCCAAAATGAAACACAACTAAAATATATGAAAATAAATAAATTCAGCCCTCCTTCAGCCTTTTGAATTCTCTTTTAAGTATTCAAAAAACAAATGGCTAGCGAAAGAAATGTCCTATTTCTATATGTGGGTGGAGCAGAGAGAAGGAAGACAAGGAAAGCTTAGATGAAGAAACATTTTGCATTGTGAAGAAGATTCCAGCGATGGAAATGTCCTTAGTCTTAGATATTATCTTGCAAACACTGCATCTGATAATGAGTGCATATTTATCTGTGAAGACATACATCTGTTCTTACACAAAAATTTCAATTAATAATCCTTCTGTCTGCTCGGAAAATCAGTGGGAGGAACAAGAGTCTTAACTCACATGGTCTGTAACTGCACACAGTCACTCTGTACAGTACAAAAAGCAAGGGATTAAATTTTCATGAATGAAAATTTTTTTCAGTTAACCCATGGAAAATGCATTTTTAATTCCTGACAGTCAGCAACTTATATTGAATTAGAGCTCAAGATGCCCACTTTTAAAACGCTGCGTGTTCAACCCACCTACTGAGCTCAAAGAGCCAAAATTGTCCTGTCCTTACCTTTTCTTAATCAGAAATAAGGGCAGAAAAACACGTAACATTGCCACCAGCCAGTGACCTTCATATGGAAACTTATGTGACTTTTAGGCTATTTACCCCTAGAATTTTTGTCCCTAGTATGCACATTAAAATGCAAAAGAAATCTATAAAGTGAACTTTCTATCCTTCCTACCCTAACAATTACTTGGAAGACAGAATTTAGGAGGAATTTTCATCCAGGAGAAAAAAATTACCACTCAAGGTTATGTGGTTGTGTTAATTGTTCATGATTCAATGTTTAAAATCTCTTGCATGAGAGCAGCAGAGTAGTGGTAAGTTCTACACCTGATGAGGTTTTTTTCTCAGTTGAAACAGAAATACTTTTTTCCTTGAAAGGCCTTCCCATTGAAATAAAAACTTCCTGACAGACAGGTTTACTCTTAAATCCTGGACTGACATTTGACTGTCCAAAACATTTCCAATTCAAAGCCCTTGATCCAGTGGGCTGGTCAGCAGCTGAACGTACCAGTAGAGGCCGATAATTTTCAAAGACTAAATTATAGTCATTTAGGAAAGAATCACAGAGTTAAACAAAGTAGTTGTGTCTTAGAGAAGAAAACAGCTTTTGCTCTCTACTACCTTCAAACTGTGCTCCTTTACCTGTGTATATCCTAGTACTCCCGTGAACTATATGCCAAGGTGCCTTTCACAAAGGTTAAAAATAACCTGATGGTCTACAGGGAACTATAAATGTCTTCTAGGAAACACCTGGAACTGCCACTGATTTGTATGCAAAAGATACTGAGTCGACTCTGTTAACCCAGATTAACCAAAAGCACTATCTGAAAGGTAATGCTGACTGCAGAGTGAGATAAGCTAACTGCAAGTGCAAAATGCCTCTAGACCTTGCATCTACCCACATACGTACTCTACATTATCACTGCTGTGAATTGCTACTGGGCTCAGTTGTTGCTAGGAATCATTAAGCATGTCAGAGGGGGTATTGGGCTTGTCTTCCACAAACAAAATATGAATACGAGGCTGGTAAGCTGGTGGCTGACTGCTGCTTTTATTCAGATGAAGGGTTGAAAAATGCGATCTTATGTGACCAAGGTGTCCATTGGTAGAACTGTCTTGAATTCTCTCTCCACTCAGGCAGCAATACTAACTGATCACTTTTATCTCTGTAAAATCACAGGCATACACAGGGCCTTACAGACACAGGGCATGTTTCAGAGAAAAACTTGCCTCCCACAACATGAAGTAAATACTGAGTTTTAGCTGATCTTTTCAATCTTTTTATCAATAAAGAAAACAACATTTCTCAGGCCTAAAGTCCATTTATTTATCCCTGGTGCAATTCCTTCATTAGTGCACCATGAAAACAAGGCCTTCTGAACTGCTGGAGAGACTTCCCCAGCTTTTTCATAATCTCCTTGTTTTTGTCTGAAATTGCTATTGAAAAATTCAGTAACTTTCTCATTTACATACGAAGAGTATGCAAAGCTACCCTCAAATCTAAAGTTAGAATGTATATCCCATTTGACTTGACTATGAGAAATATGAATGGCTGGTGTTGATAAATCACAATAGAGAATCATGCTGACTTCAGAAAAATTGGGCCCAGACACTAAAAACACAACATTTCCAGTATAGCTAAACTTGATTTCTTAGGCTGCAGTTTCATTGTCTGTCATCAAGATGTCTCATCAGCAACTTAGATGCTAAGCCTTCCTTGCTATTTTACTCATCTGACAAAAGCCTAACATTTTCTCCGTACGATATTTTTGGCCTTTTATATATAGTATTCTATGTACTGTGAAAGCAGCATTTGAAATAAAAATATTTTGCATACATATATCAAATGCTAAATCAGGAAACAATGGTAATAATTTCAGTGTGACTAATGAGGAACACGCAGCTTCCTCAACTAGATTAATATGCTTGATATGTGAACTATAATGATGCGTCCATTTATGCCACTATAGGGTCTTGATCCAAAATGAGACTGACAGAATAGGAGTCTAAAATGCCCATTAATACTATGGTTTTCTTAAATATGGCTTAGCAGGTCTAGAATAGGTGAGCCTCTTGAGTTACTCTCATCCCACAAATACTTTCAACTGATCTACACCAATCTTTTACATTGGACATTTTAATTGCAAATAGAATGAACTAATTCTATAATGCTTTAACAATTCCATATTGCTTTTCTGTCATTTACTTAGTATATTGAAATGTTTCAACTAGTAAAAACAACTGTCTAACAAGAATTAAAGGGACAAAAAGGAGAGAAATGTTATGATGACACAGCTTAAACTGTTTCGTTTAGTCATGTCCTATCTAAGAGAACACTGATCTTGAATAATAATAATTCATCTTGTTTCAGCCATATCCCTATTTCATGTCAACTTATGACCAGTAATCTATGATAACTGAGTGTGATTTCTGAAACACATAACTGCTTCAAAAGCCAGTAACACAAGTGTGCAAGAACATGCTTTTTCCTTCTTGCTTTTAAAACCAACTCCCTCGTGGTTTTCAAATTAAGCACATTATTTGTATTTTTGTATTTTACACAGAACAATCCCTCAATTTTCATACTTAAAGCCAAATGAAAAAGCAAACTAAGTCCTTCCTCCCCAAAGAATTACCTGAAATCCAGAAATTTTAAAAGACTCAGTAGGGATACAGGAAAACTGAGTTCTTACACTTATCACCACACTAGAAAAGGTTGTGAAAAACAGAAAGTTGCCCAACAGATTAGTCTTAAAAGTGGTAGCTACAAAGATGCACAATGAGAATCTGAAGGGCTTCTTTATCATCGAATCACAGAAGCACAGAATGATTTGCATTGGGAAGGACCTTTAAAGCTCATCTAGTCTGACCTCCCTGCTATGAGCATGGACACCTCCCACTACACCAGGCTGCTGAAAGCCCTGTCCAACGTGGCCTTGAGGCACTTCCAGGGATAAGGTACCCACAGCGTCTCTGGGCAACCTGTTCCAGTGCCCCACCATCCAAATCACAGAATCACAGAACCATAGAAAGGTAAGGGGTTGGAAAGGATCTTAAAGATCAGCTAGTCCCAAAGCCCCCTGCCATGGGCAGGGACATCTCCCACTCAGGTTGCTCAAGGCCTTATCCAACCTGGTTTTGAACACTTACAGAGCTGGGCACCCACAACCTCCCTGGGAAACCTGTTCCAGTGTCTCACCACCCTCACAGTAAAGCATTTTTTCCTAATATCTAATAGAAATTTCTCCCCTTTCAATTTGCTCCCATTACACCTTATCCTATCACTACAGATCCTGATGAAGAGTACCTCTGCAGCTTCCCTGTAGGACCCCTTCAGATGCTGCAAGGTTGCTATGAGGTTTCCACAGAACCTTCCCTTTTCCAGGCTGAACAGCCTCAACCTTCTCAGGCTGCCTTCGCAGAGAAGATGCTCCAGTCCTTGTATCAACTTATGGACTACTTGCTCCAACAGTTCCATGTCCTTCTTATGTTGCACACTGCATGCAGCACTCCAGTTAGGATCTCACCAGAGCAGAGCAGAGGGGCAGAATCACCTCCTTTGCCTGCTGGCCTTTAGATGCAGCCAAGGATTGGGTTGTCTTGCTGGGCTGCAAGTGCACACTGCTGGCCCATGTTGAGTTTTCATCAACCATCACCCCCAAATCCTTCTCCACAGGGCTGCTCTCAATCACTTCTCTGCCCAACCTGTGGGTGTGTCTTGGATTGCCACAATTCAGGTGTAAAGATCTTGCACTTTGCTTTGTTGAACTCCATGAGGCTCACACAAACCCACCTCTCAAGCCTGTCAAGGTTCCTCTGGATGGCATCCCTTCTCTCCAGTGTGTTGACCGCACCACAATGCTTCATGTTGTCAGCAAATTTGATGAGGGTGCACTTGATTGCACTGTCCATGTCACTAGCAGAGGTTGAACAGTATCTGCCACAGTACTGACCACCGAGGGATACCGCTCGTCACTGGTTTCCATGTGGACAATGAGCCATTGACCGCAGCTCTGTGTGTGGCCATTTAGCTAGTTTTTCACCCACCAAGTGGTTCACCCATCAAATTCATGTCTCTTCAATTTGAAGACAAGGATGTTGAGTGGTACAACATCAAACGCTTTGCACAAGTCCAGGTAGATGATGTCAGTTGCTCTGCTCTGCCCCTATCCAGCAATCCTGTTGGCCCATCACAGAAGGTCACCAAATTCATCAGACATGATTTCCCCTTTGTAAAGCCATGTTGGCTGTTACCAAGCACCTCATATAAAAATGTCCTTCATTATGTCCACTCTAAATCTATCCTTAGTCAATTTAAAACTATTGCCCCATGTCTTGTCACTACAGACCTTCATAAAAAGTTTCTTTCTGTCTTTCTTCTAAGCACCCTTTATATATTGAAAGCCTGCAATAGATGAATTAACCAGGTTAATGAAGTCCTCAGAACACATGGTGTTCACACAGAGACTGTTCCTTGCATATGGGGATATCTCACTCAGAGCCAGCGAAAACACCAGTAAGCTTTGCTGAAAACCTCAGCAGAGTGGCCAGGAAGACTGGCTTTCTCTGCCTCTGAAGCAGCAGAGTTATGATAGAAACAGAAAACCTGACTACTGCTGACTGGTGACTGCCATGAAAATTCTGCAGCAGGATTCTAAGACTTCTCTGCAGCAGCATATGGCTGTAAATCATAAAGCCTCTACCAAAGACATTAATTTACATCACTTGAAATAAGACAGCTTATGTGAATGGAATAAATCTGAGGATTATATGCATTTAGAATGGAGAAAAAAATGTTTGCTGAAATAAAGTTGGCTAAGGAGCACCTACAGTAATAGAAGCTATATTTTTTTGACTAGTGGTAGTATTTTGAAACTGGATATCTTTTTTTTTTAGAAGAACAAGGATCCACTGGAAAACATGGTGGTTTGCAACTTTTCTTTAAAGAAAAAAAGGTATTTTGTGACTGCATTGTGCAACACCTTGTAAAAAAATTTACCCATCTCTATTAGGAGCAAATCCACCCTAGGAGGTACATTTAGGATTCCTTGATAGCTCAAAAGCAGACAAATATAATGTCATTCTACCAAACAATAAAAACACCTTCTGGTGAGAGCGTCTGTGCTAGGCTTCACCTCCGAACAGATAATGACAGGTGAGCCAAAGGCACTGTAACTGGAAATCCTGACAGATTGTTAGCAGGAGACATGAGGATGGCGCATCTATGCTGTCAGATGTATCAGACACATGGCATCCTTCTTGTTCTGTCCCACACAGAGGCTCCGTGTGTCCTGAAGTGTTGGAGCTCCAGCAGGGTATTTACACTCAAACTAATTCCTGACGGAGCATACAGCTGCAGAAGATTTTGGCAGAAAAAGGATATACAAACATGTAGTAAATCAAAAAAAGTGTTTTGCAAATTGTTTAATAATAATGATGATGAATAGAATAACTAGAGAAATAATTAATTAACTAAGCCAACTTCACAGTATCCCTGTGGAGATATTTAGTAGATGCTGATCAGTAATCTGAAGCAAAAGGAAGTGAAACAGTAAGCCAAGTCTACAGAGACAGCTGGCCAGTAATGTCAGTAATAGACCTTGTGGATGAGGTTCTGCATCCCCTGACTTAAAAGCAAATCCTCAAAAGCTGAAGAGAAAAAAGGATACTGTTATAAATAACTTCAAGCATCTAACTGAGCTGAGTTGTCCTATGTAGGCCATAATCTTTCCCTATTATTACAAGAAATTCTACATCCTGGCATTACATATTAAATGCTTAAAATACTACATGTAGATAGTGTGATCTGTGTCCTAACTGACTTGAATCCTAGTTCCATTAAAGTGGACACACTCGGATAATAAAACTACCGCCAGTTTTGTAACTACTGAAAGGCATTATAGCAATGCAACAGCAGTGAAGAAGAGCTTTGGTGTCCACAAAGGCAAGTGCTTGGTTTTTTAAAACGACAGACCTACCCCATCCAAAAGATGTTCACCATTGCTATGGATGGATACAAGTATGACTAGATATTTGCCTAGCACATCCTCACAAGTGTACTGCATTGAGGATTAGTATATAAAGAGGTCATGCAAATGCATGTAACTTCCAATGACTTTTCTTTTAAAATTCAGTGTTCAATGTCTGTAATTAAAGCCTTTTGCTTTGGAGAATTTTATCAGTCTATCAATCATTTTTTAAATTCATTTATCCTGGCTCTTCTTTCTTAATACTGCAAAATAGAAATTTACATTTCACAGTAAGTGGCAGACTCTAATGGTTATGAGTCCATAGGGGAAGACTTTCAAACCTCTGCTTCCTCCCTGCCCCCAGGCCTTTACAGGGTTTTCAAAAATGTCTGAGCTGGTCTTGTTAAAAGGAAATAATGTCAAAGGTTATCATTCTCATGGTGTGCATCCTGTTAGTGCTGTCAGTCCACTTGGCAATGTTTGGAATACTAGGGAGCTGCAGAGCATAGCAATTGTGTATAGCTTTATATCTAAGACAAACAGACATGAAGTTATCTCAGTTGTTGAACTGAGGCAATAATTTAAATTCTTTGTCTGCTATGCTGATCATGGTTTTGTGACAATTCCGAGTGCTATTGCAGTAGAACATTAAAGCCTAATTTTGCCTTTTGCCTGCTGTTACTCCTGCTTTAGAGCCATCTAATTTACATTTTAGAACATGTGTAAGTTTGACTGATAATATACAACCCCAAGAAAGCAACCAACTGTAAGACAAAATCATGATGGATGCCCATCCATTTTCCTTTATGTATCCTGACACAGGCTTGAAGCTTCTGCTTGAACTCTTGTTTTTACACTTGCAGCTTCATTCCTTGCTTTTCAGAGGGAAAAGAAAACAGAGTATCGCAAACTGAACAAGTAAACGAAAGCTCTGATAATGAAAAATTTGAGGCTGGGAAAAGTAATGATGCCTGCCTGGCTTCTCTGAAAGATTCCCTCTCCTACTTTGTACATCCTCATTTCTGGAACTATACAGACAAATTCCTGACCTTATATGTCTTTCAACTGGAAACAACATTGTCTGTAACCTCAGTTTTGTCAGGGAGAAAAGAAAAAATTCAATAACCATGATCTAGGCTGCATAGTTCAAGATATTTTCCAGCTCCCTTCCCCAAATCCCAAAGAGGTATTTCAGTTCTTACTCAAGGCTAGCAGAACTCGGTTACCTAGCAATTTGCTTGGGTTTAACATATCAAGCATTGAAAAATTCCTAATGCAATTCTAATATTAGGTTAAAGAAAACTTTATTTATAGCCAGGAGATGAACTGCTGTATGTGGGAAGGAAACAGGAGTCACCTAGAAAGGTCACAGTGACCATCCAGTAAAAAGACAGTAATTTTAAACTTGCTGCTAAACCATGCATATCTTTACTCCACTTTTCCTCAGCTATCTTAATTTCCAAATCCCATCACAGATATTTTCTCCAGCTGCAGCAAGGATTTCTGTACGAAGCACTCATAAAGGTTATGAAATTGACCGGTGACTCATGTGGTATTTAAACGCGGATGAGATTCTTGAGGACACAGACCTTTCCAATCATACGTGTTCTATCAGTGCTGGGCAACTCACTTCCAGCCACTGTTAGACTAGCTAGTAATTGTAGGTCGTTTACTTCTCTGCTTTCCTGATGCTAAACTAAATGCTGCCCTGACTTCAAACAATTTCCAATCAGGAGCTATAATGCAAAAAGTACAGATTAATCTAACCAGTTCAGCTAACAGAAGACTAATGCCTACCTGTGTGAGGACAACGTCTCTCTCAGACTTTACATCCACCAATCTGTTGAAGATGGTCATGTACATACAGTTAGATTGCCTTTTCCAAGAATACATTTGCTGTCAGCTGCCTGCTTAGAATCACAGAATCATTTGGCTTGGAAAACCTCCTTATGATCAAGTCCAACAACTAACCTTACACTGCCAAGTCAACTACTAAACCATGTCGCCAAATGTCAGATCTATACATCTTTTAAACGCTTCCTGGGATGATGATTCCACCATTGGCCTGGGAAGTCTGTTCCAATGCCTGGCAGCCCTTTCACAGAAGAAATTTTCCCTGACATCCAATCTAAACCTCCTCTGTCACAACTCTTCTTGTCCTTGGCTTGTTACATGTGAGAAGAGACCAACTCTCCCCTTGCCACAACCTCCTTTCAGGCAGAGAAAGATAAGGTCCCTTAGCCTCCTTTTCTCCAAGCTAAACAATTCCATCTCCCTCAGTAGCTTCTTATCAGACTCAATAGCTCTGTTGCCCTTTTCTGGACACGGTCCAACACTCAATGTCTTTTTTGTTGTGAGGGCTCCAAAACTTAACACAGGACTTGACATGCAGCCTCACCAGTGCCAACTACAGGGGAATAGTGACTGCCCTGGTCCTGCTGACCACACTATTCCTGATCCAAACCAGGATGTCATTGGCCTTCTTGGCCACCTGGGCAACTACTGGCTCATGCTCCAACTCTGTTAATGTTGATCAGCACCCCAGGTTCTTTTATATCAGGCAGCTTCCCAGCCACTGTTCCCCCAGCCTGAAGTGCTGCACAAGGTTGCTGTGACCAAAGTGCAGAACACAGAATGCCACCTTGTTTCACTTCACAAATTGGCCCATTGATCCAGCCTGACCAGAACCTCTGCAGAGCCTTCCTTCCCCTCCAGCTGATCAACATTCCCATCCAACTTGGTGCCATCTGCAAACCAAATAAGGGTGCACTTGACCCCCTTGTTCAGCTTATTCATAAAGATATTAAACAGAACTGGCCCCAGTACTCAGTCCTGGGGAATACCAGTAGTTACTGGCCACCAGCTGAATTTAATTCAATCTCCGCACTCTCTGGGCTTGGCCATCCAGTTGTTTTTTCATCCAGTGAACTGTGTACCCATCAGAGCCATGAGCAGCCAACTTCTCCAGGAGAATGCTGTGGGAAACAGTGTCAAAGGTTCGTCTGTATGTATCACGTGATGGCACTCAAGATTATCTGGTCTATGACCTTCCCTGGCACAGAGGTCAGACTGACAGGTCTGTAGTCCCCCAGATCCTTCCTCTGGACCCTTCAACCGGGACCTCTCTGGTTAACCAGGACTGCTGGTAAACAAATGAAAATGGTGAGCTCTTGCACCAGCTCCCTCAGTACCTTTGTGTGGATCCCAACTGACCACACAGATTTGTATGTCTCTAAGTGGTGTGGCAGGTCACTGACCACTTACCCTTGGATTATGGGGGTTTCATTCTTTTTCCCATTCCTGTCTTCCAGTTCAGGTACCCAGAGAACAATGGGTCTTATTACTGGAGACTAAAGCAAAAAAGGTATTAACTACCTCATCCTTTTCTTCATCTTTTGTTACTATCTTTCCCCCTGCAACCAATAAAGGATGGAGACTACCCTCAACCCTCCTTTTGTTGTGAATGTATTTATAGAAATGTTTTTTAATTGCCTTATACTGCAGGAGCCAAATTGTGTTCTAGTTGGGCTTTGGCCCTTCCAGTTTTCTCACTGCATAACCTCATGATATCCTTGTACTTCTCTTGAGTATCCTGCCAGTAGACTCCCTAAGATGATAAACCCTCTTTTTTCTCCTGAGTTCCAGCCAATGCTACCTGTTCAGCCAGGCTGGTCATCCTTTAGTATTTCAAGCATGAAAACCCACTAGTCTAGCTTGCACAGGATATGGTCTTCCTCACTCCTACACAGACCAATGCAACTTCATGTGTTTGGTGTCTTATTGACAACTAAAGAAAGCTGGCATATTACAATAGTCAAACTCAAAGCCTTGCTTTCACTTGCTCCATCCACTGTGTGTATGAGCATTAGGGGTGGACAGGAGTTGATATTGGCTGCCAGTACCATGTGAAAATATTAGGAAGTATCTGTAAGAGTGGAAGGTCTTTTTGTAGATGAACAGCTTTGATTGTTTGACATAACTATTCATGAATGCTTGCTGTTTTCCAAAGTCTTCTGACAATGTTTTTAAAATATAATTTAAAATTTATTTACATTTAAAAGTTATTGAAAACATGCAGTAGGGTGCTTATGAATAGTTTATTTGTCTTCTCCGGAATGCATGTGTTGTAAAGATGTCCTTGCCCATTTCTGAATTCCTGCCTGGCTACTGGTTACCACAAGATAAATCTGTCCAGTCCAGGTCTCCTAAATAGGAGCCTAGATAGACTCTTCTCTTTCTCACTCCCAGATTGCTAATGCTCTGCTCACAACTAATACAATCACCAGTTTTATTAAATACTGTAATTAGGCAATTACATTAAGTGACTAATCCTTTTCAGTGGTCACTCTTCAATGGAAGCAGCAGATACTCTGGCTAACCTAAAGGGATGTGACATAACTCTGTTATTACTCCTTGGCAATTGAGGCAACTTGGTTTCTCTAGAAAGAGTATCTCCTCTGGGCCTAGGAATGGCCTGAAACTGAAAAAATTGGGTAGAGTTTTGATTTAATTTTACCTTATCTTTCAGTAGCATTTTATTTCACTGTACTGAAGTGCTATTGCCTGTGCTTTAGAGCCAGGAAGACTGAAGTACGTCCTCTAAAAACTTCCCTGCAAATTAGTAGTATTCCTCCCTATCAATGGTCTGTTTCTCCAGAGACAGTATTTGACAGCACGTGGAGCTTCACTTACAGACAAAGAACTGTTCATATGATTTGATCATTGTTCTTAAAACTGCAGTGTTTTAGTCTATATCTTTCGACTTAGAGACAAGTCAGCATTAATGCAGTTTCCTTTTTATGAATGTTCTTGCATGCTCTGTTGTTGACTAAACAGCTGACAGAACAAGTATCTGCATCCAATCTGCCATAGCAGAAACAGATCAACAGTTTTGATATCTTCATAAAAACAGATGCTCTCAAGTATTTTTCCCTAAAATCAGCTAATTAACTGCTTTAATTATAAAAAACCCCTCTATTGACAAATTATATTTACAAGTGACTAACCAGAGAATATCCTGAGTATTCAAGTCTTTCTTTTTTAGACTGCAAAATAACAAGTTCCTGAGAAAAGATGCATGCTGTCTGACAAGAAAACAATAAAAAACCCCCCACTAAGTAAAAATTCTTGCTCATTCCTGAGTTAATTCTATTGACATGAATTTAATGAGCACTGTTTACTTGCCAGAAAATTAAACAAATAACAAGCACCGCTTCAGCAAATCACTAGCTGGCTTAAGTGTTTTTCACAAATTAATCCTTCTTTGTATAAATGTAAGACAGTAAAAAAAGGAGATCTTGAAACCAGTAATGACATCTGTGAGCTCTTTCTGTGTGTTCTGCAATGGCAAAACCCTGCCAGGGACTATGGCAAGGGAAAGGGTTGCCATGCAGACCAGCAAAACAGCCCTCTGAAATGGCTTGCTGACCCACTTTCAACTACCAGCTCTTGCTGACCCTTTGTAGAGTGAAAGGTTTTTTCAGGTTTTTGCTGTTTTTCACCCTCTCAGTTCTTATTTCTAAAGTGGCAAACCTGTCTTTCTATTTATTCTTGTTTTCCTCTTTCTCCACCAGTATGCACTGAAGAAAGGTAGATTGTTTCTTCTGACTGTCTGCTTTAGATAACTTAAATAAAATCTTTCACCCCTTCTTAAGAACATGCTGTGGAGGAAACATGGATCTTGTTATCAACAAAATTATGATACAATTCCTTAAGGAACTCAGTCTGATCAGAGTAGTTCATCTATGAAAAACCGTACTTTAATTGTTACTCTTGGCGATAGTGAAGGATAATAGTGTAATATTATACTAAATATTGCCACATGCAATAAAAAAACCTGTTTCAGTCTTGCCAGCAGTGGTGTGCAAATCCCCTTTTGAATTCAGGTTCGGATGTTGTGATTTAATCTAAATCTTTTGCTTCTCCTTCTTCCAAAACCAACAGGAGTTTAAAGAGAGATGTATTTTTATTGGAACCATGCGCTCAGCCTAAGTTGCCAAAATAATTTAGCTAAAACTAGTACTTTTATTTGGCTAAAGGTTGATTCCTGAGCTGTGCAGAGGTCAAGGCATTTAGCTCGTCTTCCTCTTTTTCAATTTCACCATAAAGTCTACAGCAGAGTTCTGCCAGTTCAAGTTGTTTTTCCTGAATCCAAGTTACCAAGTTGAGCTCATCTATGTTTGTGACTTTCCATGAGTGGAGACAAAACCTTTTTTCATCCCTTTTCCTTACTATATATATGTTACAATGCATAGAAAAATGGTTCCAAGGATTCAGAATAAGCAGTGGTTCAACAGTGTAAGTCCTGCTGCCAATGCTGCTGCTGCTGGTGTGACCTTAGTGTGACCTGTCTTTTGATAATGAGTGACAGCTGCTGTGAAATGACTCACAGGGTGTTTGCCTCTCTTGGGAAACAAGTGGAAAAACATAAAAAATATAGAATTTTGGAAGTAAGATATGAAAAAAAAAGCTCTGATTTATGTTACTTGAAAAGTGTTCTTTGACCTTCATACAGCTTCAATAAACTGATGATAGAGTCACAATCTCCTGATAAAACTTTTTAAATGCTGGGAGGTGTTTCACAATAACAAATATTGCAATGTTATTATAATTAGGAAAGTATCTATTTATCACAATTTATGTGTTTTGCGTGTGGGCATGCACTTGTAAATGGGATAAAACCAGGCCCTTGAACACCAGAACCTTCACAGGATTAGGAGGTTCAGATCAAATATCCATTTCTGAATACATTTTCTGTAGTTAGAGACTTGTTTGGATCCAAAAATAAAAAGGTTTTTTTTGATTTGGTTTTCTATGCCATTGCAGCTAAAATGCCATAGGTCAGAATTATATATTAAAGATGCTCTGTGGCAGCAGTGCCTTGATCCAAAATAGATTAAATATAGGTTTCTGTTTTAAAGTGAAACCAGGGTAAAGATTTGATAACTCTTGTATATTACATTTTTCTCTCACAAGATCCTGGAAGAAACAGATCAAATCTCATCTTATAAGAGGTATTTCACTTATAAAAAGAGAACCAGAAATAATCCATCCAGGGTTTTGTTTAGGACGCAATACAAACTGAAAGCAGTAAGAATGTAGTGAATGGGAATCAGAAGACAATCTGTGTTAAAATAAAACACTGTACAGATTCAAAGTTCCATTTTAATCCACCTTGAAAATATATATCATATTTAATGGCACAAGTGTTTACCTCTGTTTGCACTACAGAAGTAAAAAAATGTTTTAAGATGTAACTTTAATCAAATTTACAACACGGTACAAAATTTTAGAAATCTACATGACAGGTCATTGAAAAATGATTACGTGTCCCATTAAAAGTCATGACAACTCAAAATTCTACTTTATCCAAAATCTGACAGAAATCTTACATATAAATGATGTAGGGTTTATCATATAAAAATGAAATTTGAAAATACTGTTTCATCATCTTAAATTGAAACTGTAAATAATTCTGAGTGAGAACATGGCTGGAATCCAGAATTGCTGCATCTTCAACCCTACACTACTTTATCAGAATACTAGGTATAAAAAGAAAAATTAAACACCACTAATTTACTTCATTTTCTGGCAGCAGCACATGACATGGGACTGAAAGGGACTAAGAAGATCAGGCCAATACATTTTGTAGCTGACAGTTTTGTGGATTAGTCATTCTAAAAGGTTTTCCTTGTATAAGATAGGCCCCATCAGACTGACGCTGAAATGTCTCCAAACTATGCATAGCACAGTGTCAAACAAAAATATCAAATAATAGGTTGCTTGTGATAGCAAAGAAGAAAGAAAGCTCTCACCCTTATAACCAGCTGCATTGGTTTTCCAGTCATTAGCATTCAGATGTCCTGCACGTGAAGTCCTGACAATAATGTGCTGTACGTCTCTCCAGGTCAGAAATGGACTATGAAACAGGGGAAAGACAAAGTCACTGATCAGACATTTTACCAGGATGTAGGGATACAAGGTCATGTAAGCTGAAAAATATCCAAAGCAAGACAACTTTCATTTATCTTCTCTACTTTCCTTTGCTCCATTCAAGAGAATATGTTCCAATTTTACAGAAAAACTATATGAAATTATTTATACAACTGGGAGGTTTGCCATAAGAGACTGTAACAATACATGATAATATTCTGTTATATGAAACTTAAGGGAAGATGAATGAGTACATTTCACACAGAGGCAATTTTTATGACCACCAACTACTGTATCTTAAAGAGTGCAAAGGAGAAGAAATCAAACTTTTGGCTTGCTGAAAAGCTATACTAAATCTCACTAACTGCTAGCTCAAACTGGAAATTTCTCTAGACTTTCAGTTCCTATTGAAGCTATTCCAGGTGCCTCTGTTGTTATTAATTTGTCTACTACCCCTGGTCTTGGAATCCATTGAGAGTCTGTGAGTATTTTGCAAGAATTCCAAGCAGTTGGCGAGTTACAAAGCAAGGGCCTGATTGCACAGATGTGTATTCCTTTAAGGGATTCCTAATAACCTGTCCACTTGGAAGGTGAAAGAAGATGCTGTTTGTATCCTCACTGTGACACTAATACACATTTATCTTCTAGGACTACGGCAAATCTTCAGGAATTGAAGTTTTCTTGTTTCTTCTATATCTACAAACAACGAAAATTTCTTTTCTGAGAAGACTATCTAGAGGTGCCATCATTCGGCTATTTTTTCTTTCTCCTTCCAATTTTTCAGTTTTTCTATCACCTGCAAGAAGATGAATAGTATTCTTTTTAAAAACGCAGTGTAGTAGAGGGAGTGATAAACAGAGCTACTAAACAATGAAGAGGAAAAAATGGTTGTGGTGCAGAGTACCAGGCACTAAGTACCATTCTCAGAGCACCATTATCTGCCCCTATTGCACACACTGCCACAATTCCCCACAGCTGAAGACAGATCAGAATTAAGTTTATAAGACCAAGAATTGGCTGCCTACACTGCCCAGGACTATGCAGTCATCGAAAACCAGGGAAATCTTGGTTCTTAAAACAGATTCTTAACATATTTAAATATTCTGTTATATTTAATGAGAGCAGATGCCTTCTGTCCCTGAGCATTTTTTTAAAACATTACTATGCCCATAGGTACTTTTTTTTCTTATGGTGCAGTTTCTCACACCAGGCTGCTGGACTAGATTGACAGTAATTGTTTATCCAGTTGAGCTGGTAAAAATTACTGAAAAAAAGATTTAAAAAAAGTCATGGAACGTAAGGCACATTACAGGTTTGTAAGATAGGATATGCTTCTACAGTCACGTAATATGCTATAGTCTTTTAAACAACATAGTATCTGCCTGTGTAACATCACTTTAATCAATTTCTAGCTCTACTTTACAACATTCAGTTTATGTTCATGCTGCATCTCCACAGTTTCTGCAATGCATCCTGATCTCTTCATGAGGCAGTATTGGAAGGCTTTGCCATAGTATCTACAGCCACAGAATCACACGATGGTTTGGGCTGGAAGGGACCTTGAAAGGTCATTTAGCCCAGGTACCCAGCAACCAGCTGGGACATGCTCAACTAGATCAGGTGGCTCAGAACCCTGTCTGAACCAACCTCGAATGTTTCCAGGCATGGGGCATCTACCACCTCTGTGGCAATCTGTTTCAATGTTTTACCATCCTTATTGTAAAAGGAAGAAAAGAAAATCCATCTTTTGCATTATCTTTATATTGGTTTTTAGGATAAAATTCAGATGAGTTGTGATAGGACATGATGAATGTATTCCTTTATATGAACAGTGGGGTAGGCAGCTATACATCTACCAGCAACGGTGTTCTGGAGTACCTGCGTCAAATCCACAGTGCACACAGCAGTGAGGACTGCAGATCCTACAGATTATTGTGTTCTTCCCAGAGATAAAAAATCATAAGTGCCAAAAATCAAACAAACAATGGCCTAACTGCAGTCCGATAATGACGAAACTGGGAGGAGAAAACCCCTGAGAGAAAGGCATCTGAATTACATCCTTTATTGTGTCATCTCCAAAGGAACAATAAAATGAGACTGTCCAAAAGACAATGCTCACAGTCTGCTTAATAACAGCACGAAAGGAACAGCAACAAAACCTGAGGTTAGTTGCCACTCTTAGAACCAGCTTTACTGTGAAGATGGAGAAGGCTTACATTGTCTTAAGTTTATGCAGGAAGTTATGGTTAGCGCGGTACCCAGGCTATTGATTTGACCTGTCTTCCACATTTCAAAAGACTGACTACAGGGACACTGCAATTCAGTGAAACTGCCACTCTTCCACCTTCCTCATTTTCCTCCCACAAAGAACTGACACAAAAAAGCAGCTGGGATCCCTGCTCTCAAGGTGAACAGCCAGCAGCACCTCAAGAGTAACTTAAGAGTCTAGCCTCTAAAAGCTGATGTTGGAAAACACTCGGAGAGCCAAGAAACTACAGGGGATAGAGCTGCTAAACTCTTAAAAGTCTCAACTGAGAAAATGCCAACTGAGATTTCTGAAAAGCTTATACAAGTCAAAGGCACTGTCCTGGCACCAGAACAACAGCTATCCACTCGTTTTATTTCTAGCTGTCACTCCAAAGCGCAGACACAGAAAAACTCAATGAAGAAGTAAAAAATCATCACAAACAAACATTATTTGTTTTTAACCTTGTTTGAGTTTAAGAAATGTCTGAATGGAATTTTCTCAAAACCTTTTTAAAGTAAGTTAAATGGAAAATTTCAGCCTGAATGGTTATTCTTTGGCAAATTTATATGCAACTGAAAACAGGAACAGGAACCAAAGTACAGCCAAATCAATGTCAATATAGTAACTGAAATTTCATTAGTGGCTTATGTGGCCAAAGCTCATGAGAAAGATAGGTTCTAAGGTAAGCATTTATTAATGGTTATGTTTTTCAAACACTTCAATATTAAGAGCAAACTACTCAAAAAATGCAAAGATTCAGAAGGAGATTTTTCACTCACTCTAGCATTGCCTTCTATAACAGGCAGTCAATCAATGAAGCAAAGACCTAGCTAAAGCTGGTGCACTCAAATGATAACCTCTCCTCTTGCACTCGAAGTCTAACTATAGAAGTCACTTGACAGCACCTCCTCAGCTCACCTCAGCTGTCCCATCACTTTTAACCTCTGATTGTATTTATAACAAAGCCCTCATAACTTTGATAACACAGAAGTATGTTCTCTGTATCCAAAATTGTACCTTGCCACAGAGTACACTGCTCTTCTCCTTTC
The DNA here is from genome assembly GCA_013397845.1 of Melanocharis versteri. NCBI lineage: Eukaryota > Metazoa > Chordata > Aves > Passeriformes > Melanocharitidae > Melanocharis > Melanocharis versteri. The sequence continues at coordinate 1,262,947 of VZTG01005545.1, read as the reverse complement.
TGTAAGAAAATCAATCAATATGGGAAATATGCAAATATCTGTTCAGTTGTCAGAAATCCAAAGTATCTACCTCTGACACTGTCAACCCCTTATAATGTGAACTCCATTTTCATTTTATGTCAGTGATTACACTTGGTGGTATTGTCTTTTAGAAGAATGCAGTACATCGTCACTTTTCTGTCACTAGTATCAGAATTCACTAAAATTCTTTAGTTCTTCCCAGCACTACCTTGTTCTAGCCTTGGCTCCATGTAAAAAAAGACAAATGCAGGAATGACATTGACCTATTGGAGCAAGTCCAGAGGAGGGGCACGAAAATGATTAGAGGGATGAAGCACATCTCCTACGAGGAAAAGCTACTCTCTTTCAGAGAGTGGGCTGAAATTAGATCTTTGCTGGCAGGGTGGTACAGCACCGGTACAGGATGCCTAGAGAAGTTGAGGATGCCCCACCCCTTGGAATTGTGCAAGGCCAGGCAGGATGGGGCTCTGAGCAACCTGGTCTAGCGAAAAGTGTTTCTGCCTATGGCCAGGGGGGTTGGAATGAGACGATCTTTAAGGTCCCTTCCAAGCGAAATAATTCTAAGATTCCGTAACACTCATGTGAAGAGAATAATGGAAGAAAACAGACTCTCCAATGCTATACCACTGAGTATACCACAGAGTAGAAAGGTAGCAGACTAATACTTCCATTTCAGTTACTGCTTCTTACTAATGAAACTAGTTTATATACCACATGTTGGAAAATATGCACTGGCTTACAGACAGGAACACGCAGTTCAATTGGGGATATATAATGTATTCTTCTGACAGCAACATAAGGGCTTTTATTTAAATTTGGCTTCTTCAAAAGAACATGGCACAATGGTCTCTGGAACAAATATGGAGCCATTGTCTCTCCTGACTCAGATTTGCTCAAATCCCAAATCCAAACTTTTTATCAACAAGAAAAGATATTTCTGCTAGCAACAGTAGATGATACCATACAATGAAAATAGTTTACTTTCAGTAAGAAAATCGCTGTCTCTGTGCACTAAATTGAATATACTTATTTTCTCATTTACAATTAGAAAAATTTGACATTATGTAATGACTAAGTGCAACACACAAGCAAGCATTTATTCATAGGACCTGATCAAGGTACTAGATATACTGGGAAACATCAACTGGGTACAACTGGGAAACAATTAACTACCTGAATACCATAGGAAAACTGCAGAACGTGAAGATTAAGAGACGTCTCTGTGTGATAGTTGTTGCATATTTACAACCCTGCACTGCACCCTCAGGGATTCCAAACAAGCAATCTGAAACTCAGTTACAATTCTCTGATTCCTGAAGAAAAACATGTCACTTTGATACTCAAATACTAGATCAAAAATAATTAAAATGTGTTCATGTTATGCATAACAACATCCTCTAACAATTTGTTACCAGGATTTCAGAAGCAAAATAAGTAAGTGGAGGGTTCAAATCAGTAGGGAGGTTAGAGATCCTCCAACAGCTATTTGCCAATCCTACCACATGGGGCTTGTCAAAGAAAGAAAGTGCAAGGTTGCAGTGCAAATCTGTCTTGTTCTTTTTTGTTTGGTTGAATGTACCTTTGCGTGTGAAAGTCGCAAAGCAACCTTTTGGCAGTTCTAACTCATGTCCAGGCCATATTAATGCTCTGTTCAACTCCTGACATCTCCCAGGAATAGAACTTGGCTACTGGGGAAAAAAGACTTCCATAGGCTCAAAACCCTTCCACGGTATAAACTGTTGTGTTTTCCAGCACAAAGTGGAATGAAACTATACATTATTACAAACATTACAAACATAGTAAAGAAGTGTGCAGGACTAAGTGCTCCAATTTTTAAGCAGCTTGCTGTACAAAGAATGTAACTAACCTTGCAAAACCCTTTTCCAAACTGCCTTTTTTAAAAAACTCAGATAAACACTGCCATTAGCAGAGGTACTAATAGGGAATCTAAGGAATAATCTATGAAAATGCAAACTCTGTTTGAATGCAAAATAGTTCCAGTAAGCAGTTACACTAAGCCACAATATCATGTGTCCTTCATATCCCATTTAAAAGGTATTGCAGAAAGTGCTTTGATGGCTTCAAAACTTCTTTTTGCATACTTTAATTCTTAACATTTACTAAGGGTCACCTAAATTGGCAGGCATCATAGGTGAAAAATAAAACCAGAAATTTCAAATCACATAAATAAGAAATTCAGAAACTGCATAAAATATTCTAAACAGATCCTACGCAAACAAACCACAGACATTAATATTTAATAGATCACAATATGATTTCCCTATAATATTAAAGGCTGTACTTCATAATCTATAATGTCACAAGACCAAAGATTTTTCCAAACTCGGGAATAAAACCAGTATGGGAAACCAGGAAATATTTTTCTCCCTAGATTTTCTCTTCTTTTTAACTTCTTTTTTTTTTTTTTTCCCTATTTTATTTAGTGGCTGTGGTCGTCAGCAATGGAAGATTTTAAGTACATATAAGAGAGGAAAATTAGTGAATGGAATACAAATGAATAAAAACTACATTTATGGTATTATTAATATAATTCCTTTGGATCTATTTAAATATACCTAAGATCTAGAAACAAAACCTTCCATTTAATGAAATGGAACAGAATCTAAAAGGAGGCAAAATCAACACATTTTCACTCTGGAACTCTTTTTAGCACCATGCAATGGGATACTAAAAATACAAAAGAGTTACTAGGATATTTCGTTACTGGCACATTTTGTCTCCATCACCACACAAAGCTCTAACACAGTCTTGTCCTTATGTCTATTATAACAACTATTAGTTTTGAAAAAAAAAATGCTAGTCCATAGGCACTAACATAGATTTCCCACTGGTAGAGTCACTGACGGTCACAGAGAAAAAAGGGTAAGCTTCTCAATGCGTTTTAAGATGCCACAATCAGAAATAGCTTTGTTGTAGGTCTTGTACGATATAACTTTTTTGAAACTTTCAACTAAAACAAAACAAAAATAATCAATTACCAATTTCAGTTTATTAAGAAACAGTGAGAAAAACTTCCAGCAAGTTGAAATGTACACACAGTCTTATCTGCATTTGCAGATTGTTTGGAATGAACTTAAGGATTTTAAAACTGAGGTTAAGAAGAGATTTAAAAGTTTAAAAACCCCCACAATAACATTATATTAACTTTATAATGACAGAAGTGCCGTACTACTTAAGATTATGTCAGGTCTTCAATTACAAACCCTTATGCTTATAACTCAACAGTAGAAAGTCTTCTGTATTGAATATTGGGTCAAGGCGTCTTCAAAAAAGCAACATGAAAGATGGAGATGTAATTCTAGTGTTATGAACTACATGCAATTTGAAATTACTATCGTGTGCAAATTTCTTACTTCCGTCAAAGAAAATGGCTGACCCCACAGGAAACTAGTTTTCTTCAGAATTTAATAGGATCAATCTCCTAGAACTTAAAAACATTTGATTTTGAGTAGGATTTGGGATGAAGCATTCCATCTTAAACCTGCAGGTATTATCCAACAGAGCACAAAGTAATGCAAAAGGTTTTGAAATACAGATTTACCTGAAGATCTCCCAAATTTCTGCTGCTCCATGAAGCACATTAGAGATATGTATTAGGCATAAAGAACAAAATCATGCAGTTGAGAAAATGATTGTAAGACAGAAAATTTTTTGAGCTAAAGGTACAAGGACTATGGAGCTACACTATTCATGGTCTTTAGAGCAGAGGAACTTGACCGATGTTAAAAAATAGACTAGCGTCAGCATGCAGAAGTTGAGGTTGTATTTTTCATACTATATTAACTTATGTTCAGGTTAATCCTCCCAAAATCTCTTTCAGTGTCCAAGAACAGACATTGCTAAGAGGAGCCTGATGAATGGAGCGGGTGACCTACTCCATGGAGTAGGAGGGGCCTGCAGGCCACAGCAGACCTAGGCAGCCTTGTGAGTGAACTGTACGAGTTGTGAGGATACTATGTGTCATTTAATGGAAACCACCTGTGCTCAACATTGTTTCACGTTACTTCAACACTGAGTACTCTTGTCAGCATCTCCACAGAGAAGCTTTGCTTCATGGGAAGTAAGCAGAGAGATCTTTCCTGCCCTTAGAAGGTTACTGTGTATTATGACAACAAAGGTTCCAAAGCACTGTGTGATGGCTGCATAAAGGTGCTGGATGAATGAGAAATATCTTCCTGTATGCTTAATTTTTGTTTCAGAATATAACTCAGATCTTACTTTGCTTCCAGTGCCAGGGCAATGATGCCTGCAGCCATAGGTGCAGAGGCTGAGGTTCCAGTATGGCTGTCTGTGCAACGCTGCCTCAGGTCTGTAGTAATCTGGAAGAAATTCAATGTGTGAAATTTAGAACACAACTTCAGAAATCAGAGCATGTTTTATTTACTTGAATGAGTCACATGTATGTGGAGGGTATTTTCTTCTTTAATTGCAAGGAAAGGAAGATACATGATGTTAGATGTTCTGAACTTGAAGTCACTTGTGAATTTAGACAGTTTCTATATTGCTCCATGGCATGATCAACAAAGACACTTTTAAACCAGAAAATGCAGAAGGGTTTGAAACTGTACAACTGCATAACAGAAATTCTGCCCTTCTATTTGGGTTTACAGACGACTTTTCCCCCAAGAATCTCAAAGTGCTTTACAAACAGGAAGAGACTAAATCTTATATACAGACTGCTTATGCCCATTTTAGACTATAAAGAGGTATGGAGGGTTTGATTAAGTTGCCTGAACTCACACTGGAAGTATGTGACACAAGAGAATACAGCTGGGCTCATTCTGAGTACCCTCTTTAATCCTTCATTCACTCCTTATGCAATAAATCACATTAAATTAAGCACTAATCCATTGGAAAATCCTGATGTGATCACAAATTTGGCCCAGCCATCACCAGCCAATTAGATATTTTCAGTTTTAAATTGTTACATCTTTTGTATAGACAATTACATGCTGCACACATTTTTGTATGTAATCTAAGTGGATGTATAAACTGTAATGTGGAATACTAACTAGAGGCACAGCCTTCTGCCTAGTGTTAGGATGTTTCTATCCAATCCTGAATTTTAGACAAACGCCTTCTGTAAGAATGCAAATCATGCACAAAAATGTGTTTATTCTAAATCCTGATTCTTTCAGGCAATGTTGATCTAAACTGATTCTGCTCTGTGATTGTCTTCCTGAAGAAGTGGTTCTCTGCAGGAACAAGGCTGCAGAGGCAGGATGTCACTACTACCTAGCAGAAGCTCAAGCAAAACCCATGCAGACCGGAGAACAGTTGTTTGAAGACAGCAGTCTACCGCATAGAAACCCTGAGGAAGGTGAATGACCTGTGATGCCAAACCTTATTCTGAGAATTTCAGTCACTGCAAGATATAAAACATCTATCTGAGGGGCAGAGGAGAAGTTGCTTGCATAACGTTTTATCTAAGTACATAGAATTATTGTGTTCTAACTCACCAGTATCGTACTTCATTTCCAACACAGATTTGCACAAAGACGGGAGGAGAGGATTAGAGGATCAAAAAATCACAAGAAAGCACAGGGCATGTAAAAATGCCTGTCTAGCTTTGAAACCTCAAGATATATGAAATGTGATCTGAAAAACCAGCTGCATCTCATCTGGGCAAATGCATGCAGGAGCTATAGGTTTCACACTTGACGTTAGCCATATTCAGTATATTACATGATTTGTATAAGGCTGATGAAAACTCTCACAACATGTAAGCATATGCAAGTTAACACAGAAGATTTCTAACAGAAAAGGAGCTAACAGCACCAAGAAAATTCTTGTCGAAAACAAGTAGGGAGCAAGTGAAACAACATGGAAGCTTCTAAAAATTGAAAAAGACAGATGGAAGCATTTATAATGTCAGATCCTTAAATGAGTCAACTCACCAGAGGCCAGATTTCTTGATTAATGAAGTCTAGAAAGAACTTTTTTCCCCCCTATTATTTAATATTCTTCATAAATGCACACCTTGTTAAATAATTTATTTTATCTGTCATCAGCTAGAAGTTGGAACCCCATAAATAAAATGTTCATGTAATTTCCTTCTCTCTTGCCCTCTTGCCTATTGACTGTCTATTCATTTAGACAATGAAAATTACCAGTGTTGGGAAACGCTCTATGCATGGAAATTGCATAAATACTGTGACAATATTAAGAGATGAAACCACAGAAGGAACAGCCCTAACACTGCTCTGCCCATATGTGCAAATTCAAGTAGTGATTTTCCAGGTGGTATTAAGACACCCAAGTACCAGATGATGGCATGCACCCGGAGACACGTGAGATACAAGTATCCCATCTGGAAAATACTGGCCAGTGCTGTGGCAAGGACCAGAAGGAAGGCCAGAAAAAAGAGAGGGTGAAAAGGGGATTAATACATGCTCATGTCTTTCATATCCTGGTACTTTATGCCCTGCATAAAAGCGGCGCAGCAGGTGCTTTCCTTGGAGGATTGAAGGGCAACAAAGCCGCCAGAAGCTCAGGCAGAAAAAAAGTGCTCTCATAGCAGCTTTTCCCTAAGGGACAGCCTCTGTCAACACAGTGAAACACACACTGAATCGTGCCATCTTGGTTTCTCATCCTCTGGAAGAGCATCCTTCCAGACTGATTTTACTGTCCTGTAGCTACAGATATCAAGCACAGTAAGCCATGACATCTCTTTAATTGGCAACATTGTCCCTCTTGTTCTAAGTGGATACTGTGGCAGCAATTCAAACTACAGACCCTTACCTCTCTTTCAGCAGATATTTCAGCTGAAAATGTGTTGAGAAAGCTTTGTATGTCATTGAGCTAATTAAAAGGAAAGTTACTGACAGGAGCTGAGATGTTTAGGTGCAGATCACCTCCAAGATCTGAGGCATGTTTTTCAGCACTATGGATTCACTGTCAGAGAACTGTTGCTTTTATCCCGAGAAAAAAGTGTAAATGATCACCAAGCGGTGAGCAAATTTCAAGAAGAAAAATGGTGCCCTAAATTCCTGAGCAACATAAAAACATCATCAATCACAATAAAAGGATGTGGTGTTTGATTGCACCATGAAGCTGCCACTAGTGTATATTAGCAGCCATTCTGATCGTTAGGGTGGGGAGAAGGAGAAATTTTAAATCTTTCATTCAGTATAACACAGCTGCTGATCTGTGAAAACGCTGATCCAACTGCCCAAGGAAAGTCTATGCAGTATTTCTAGGGCCATGAGTTACAATAGCTTCTAAATTAGTTGAATCAACTAGGTTTGATTGAAAACAATGACAATGTTTCTGGTATTTGCCTAGTTTAATCGACACGAAATTAGCAACCTCAGACAGACACCCTGATGGAAGGCAGACAGAAATCATAAAAATGACTGCAGTGCACTGCAATACCTCCCATACACATTGGTGCAAAATTTTCAGAAAAACTAGGCATTTATTAAAGGAAAAAATTTAGACACACTATAACAGTTTTACAGAAGCAACTTGCTCTGAGCAACTTGCTCTCTGAAGGAGATGCCATTTCTGTACAGCCATTATTAAGGTTGCACCATCAATCTTTCTATAGTTTTACTAACTGGGAAATTAATGAAAAAAGGAAAAAATGGGATTTCTCTTGGCAGAGAACAAGTTCACGCACCCTCTCCCAAGCCTCTGCATTTCTTGGTATTTCATATTTCATGACATGAGTTTTCTCAACTGATTGAATAATTTTTTACCTTCTGCTACAGTTCAAGACGCATTGATTTCTACGAATCTGTGTCCCTAGAAGTGAAAAGATTTTAATAAAAATCTATTCTACATTCTACACAGCCTATGCATCTGTATGTACCCAGAACATAAGACGCCACATTGTGTCCTGTGATTATCTTGCGCGTATCTTGATAACCTGAGTGAGTTTCTGGAGGAGAGCAGGCTTTTGTGTTTTAAGAACTGGCAGGAGACAGGATAGGCTTTTTTTTTTGTTGTTTCAGTTTTAAGTTCTGCTTAGAGTAGAAGTTTATCAACAAGAAGAGAAAGAAAACCAGCAGATGAACTGCTATTTATCAGAAGACAAGGAAATGGGTGGAACATTAAGTAGATAGGTTATTTGCAGGAGGTAAGTCATTTAATAGGCTTATAAATTGTATCTATGAGGAACTTTCTGATGTCAAATCCGTAGTGCTTTAGGAAATAATTTGAAAAACGAATTCAAAGGAAATGCATTTGTGCAATATGTTTGGTAAGTGAAAGAATCATACAGACGACTCTATTACGTGGTGCTTAACCTATCCTAGCCACATGGTCTGGAGGGGGGAAGATCTTTGAGCATCGTCCTATGGTATTCAAAGTAGCAAAGAAGAGAATAGGAAAAAATACCTTGACAACTACATATTATCAGCCAATACTTCTGCACTCACTAACTTATGAGAGGTAACATCTATAAAGAAATATAATTTTATAGTCTTTATCTACTGTCGATTTGTTTCTGTCCCACAGTGTGAGTTTCTATGCCTGTAATTATGCCAGCATTTTGCAGCTGCACTTGACAACACCTAAAAGCAATTCTAGTTATTTTCCATTAGAGTCTGTGTAAAAGCCATTCATCTAGCTGCATCTTTGGAAAACTTGCATGCTTTGAGCATTTTAATATATCCAAAGGGTGGAAACTTGGTTCATAAGAGGCTAATTATCACTTCAATAAAACTCAGTACAGTATAAAGTCAAGGGCACTTGGTGTACCTTTCCTGAACAAGGAACTCTTGCAAGAAGGTGTGTCTACCTGTAATTGTTAGCTTAAAATATTTCAAGCTGCCATTGTACAAGACAAGAAAACCCCTCCAGACTAGAAAAACTTCTAAAATTATGTTCCATTCAATATTTGTAACAAGTAATTATAAAAAATGGGTAGTAATGACAAGAGAAAAAAAGTGTTTTGTGTAGTTATGAAAGTGTTTGCGATTCTATTACTCCATATTGAGTATAAGATTCTCATTTTTATAAGCATTTTTAGTCTACACAATGAGTTTCTAATACCTGGTTACTGTTTGTTCATTTACCTTATAATACATTCTGCACTTACTGGACATAAAAACAGAGAAGAAAAGAAAAAAGAAAGATATCCAGCTAAAGAATTGCAAGGAAAAATAGGAAGGAACTGTGGAACATGACACTATACAACTGCAACCATTCACTGTTCCTAAGTCTTGGGTGGGTATTTCTGTACTGCAACGCTGCAGAATCTCACATGATACTGTAATTTGTGATGTGTTACATGAAAAAAAATTTTAAAAAAAAAGAATTCAGTTCATTTGATGTTGATTGCAAATCCTATGCCAGGTCATTCCTTCCTGATTTACTGCTGTGGTTTTGTTTTCTGTTTTGAATGTAGGAGTCTCACACCAACAAACAAAATCCTATGATTTGATCAAGTATAGTTACTCTTCAAATTTTGGCATAGAGTTGAGCTCTGCATTTTTTGTTGACTGCATATAAATTTACATGCATAATAGAATTTGGATAATTTAAATTTAATAATAATCTTTCTATTCACCCTCTATTGTTATTTTTCCCTTTGAACTTGCTGCAAGCTCTCAGCTTCTTGTGGAAAGATATAAAGACAACCTCTGACTCATAAGGAGCATCAGTTTAAACAAAAGTGTAAGATATGATGCAGTAAAAAGGATGTGTGGTACAACAATGTAAACAAATACATATCATTTCTAGACTCTTCTAGTACTTTATAGCAGTTTAAAAAACTTTGTATTTGAAATTTTCAGTTCTGTCTTGAGTTCGGTCCTTGTTTCAAATAAGACTTCTTTCCAAGGTAAATGATATTTGATAGGACTTTAGGAGGGCTGAATTTTGGTAGACCATCTGGAGAAGAGAATAGCGATACATTCATTAATGCTCTTAAAACAGACTCTAAGCAAGACAGTCACACAGGTAATAGCAATATTCCTGTCTCCATGTGAGGTTGTGTATGCTGAAAGGATTTCTCAATAATCAGTTTGAAAAGCTGGCTTCACAACTTCATGGAATTTCTCACTGGGTTGTAGCATAACAGAAGCACACAGTTATCCCTTATGTGGACAACTGGTTTACACACAACACAAACAGAAGCTATCCATCTCCACTACGCTGTTTCGCTTCATGATTGGAAGTGTCTGAAGGGGGAACAGCCTTGCCTGGCTTTAAATACCAAGTACAAGTAGTAAAACATAGAAGAGCTGTGTGTTTCAAAAGTCAATTGATAATATAGTACCGGAAAAAGAATCTTGGCAGGAATTTTTATAGCCTGATTTTCAAGCATTTGGGATCAGTGACTCTTACAGCACACGCAACTGCAAGGTTGCTTTGCATAAGAGTAGTCAAGGATAAATTACATTCTGGTAAACAAATGGTCAACAGACTTGGGTTAATTCTTACGGTTCCTCAGCAGACTTACGCTTTTGCTATTCACTGTGCAAAATGATGAACACTGGCATAATGATAAAACTTGCATATGGAACTTAACTGCTTTTAAAAGAATGGAGGACCTGACTAGTAAAAACATTAGATCTGACTAATAAAAACAATCAGTGCTTATAGAATTAATGGAATTCAATTAAAAATTATTTTTACTTATCTCTGGTATTCAGTGTGAGACCTCTAGGGGAGAACAAATTAAGAACATTTTTAGAGGCATATTTTTAATTCTTTTCAATAATGTTTATGTAAAATATCATCCTTATTTTCCTAATTATGGGATAATTTATGTGCATTCTATATATAATAATTATTATCTCCTTTGTAAAGTATACTTTTCAAAAGTCTTGCAATAAGATATTAACCTGCCTGTATCAGCACAGTGCAAAGTTCCAGAAGTGATGGGTACTATACTTTGGCAAACTAAAAAATTATATATGCTTCTGTCCCATGAGAAGTCTTTAACAATAAAGGTGAGATCACCTCCAGGTGTCTTTAATCCTAGTGCAAGACATAAGGGAGTGAAATGTCAGAAATTAGCAATGTTCTCCTATTGAAATAGTAATTCTGTAAAAGCAGAAAATCTGCATTAATTGGAAAGAATGGATGACAATCATCAAGAAAATTACAGCTATTAAGAAATCAGAGGAATGCACAAAGCTTAAATTAGCAACATAGAGAAGTACAAATAAGGACTGAGAAATATGGAGATATTTTACTCGATATTAAAAACATGAGCAAGGATATAAAGGAACAGCAATTAATAACATTTGAAGATAAAAGATGCAGAGCAGCAACAATGAAAGACAAAATTCAGTGGTGGAGCCTAAAAAATAATGCATAAAGATGTTTTATTTTCAAATACATCAGAAGCAAAAGAATCCCCAAACCAATATTGTTTTAATTGTCCAGAGATAATAGTTTATAGTAAACAGCTATTTCACGGAATGTTTCTTTTTGGAAAAAAGAATGTCTAAGTTAAATTTTCAGAGAATAAAGAGATGATAAATCTTCCTATGTATCTCTATTTTAAATAACAAGTTTAAATCAGAAAGATTGGAAGTGCCAAAGACAAGAGCTGGAAAGGGAACTGCTGTGTTGTTTGTAGCAAATGTTTGAACACTGGACAAGTTCCAGAAGACTGACAGAAAACCTGCATAGTGTCATTATTTTAAAAGGGTAAGCAGTATTGTCCTAATAATGTCATCTATTTGCCACCTTTTCATCTAGTGTAAAACAGCTGATACAGGAGTAAACTAATTACTAATAGGTTAATCAGCTAGTAGCATACTCAATAGTGGATAACATTGGATGTTGAAAAAGAAAGCTTGCCAAAGTATTGTAGTATTTTTTTCTGACCATCACTTTGGCTGAAAGTAATATACTCAGGATTTTACAAGACACATAATGTAATACTGCACATTAAAAAAACAGTATTTAAATTTAAGAGATTAAAAATGTACATGATACATACTACAATGATTTAAACTGGGATAATTATGAGGTTTAAAAATGTAAGCGTGTATAAAAAATTAGAAGCAGAGAAATTATATATACCCTTATAGCATATAGAAGAAATTAGTCTTGTTTCTAATCAGGTCTTCTACAATTTGGTTCTTGGCCACAGTATGACCTAAAGCTTTTACCAAAGACATGGAAGAAAACACCAGCACCTTCCAATGAGTGTTGGAGAAACTTGGAAAATGAGAAAGTGATGATGAGGGCTGGTCTAAATGGAATACTTAACCAGCCAATCGTTAATCGTGGAATAAGGAGACCCTAACTACCTTTATATATTTCCTTGAACCACCAACTTTGAAAAAGAGAAGCAGCAGCTCTGAAAGTGGGCTGGGCATCACACAGCCATGGACATTACAAGACAGTGAAGCTAACAAGTCTCAGTCAGGGCCAATATATAAAGAGAGTGCACGCAGACACCCATTTTCCCATGCTTTTGTCACTGAATACTGCTGCTACCTGACTGGTGTGTCCAGTTTGGATTCTAGAAGCTTGTAACATGGAAAAGGGTTTATAAGAAAACATGACTTGGACAGAATCATGAAAGAAGCTTACCTTCAGTTATCAGAAGGGATTAACTGTTTGGGCTACATGGGCAGAGAGAAGACAGTAGACAACTGGAGTGGTCTTCATACTAGCAAAAAAATCTGTGACATCAAATGCTTAGATATTGAAGTTAAAGGGGCTCACCGAGCAAACAAGAGGAAATTTTTAATGGCAATGAATAAGTAAAAGCACTTACACTAAATTTAAGTGGATTTTTTGTTACTGAAAACTTTGAAAGCAGCATTGATTATATTTATGAAAACTGTTGTTCAGTTGACAGCAACTTGTGGGATCAAAAGACTCAGGGAAGTCCTACAGACTTGGCTAAGTAAGAGGTCAGGCTGGAGGACCACAATCACATCTGCTCAACTTATTAGTCTCACTTAAACATGAAGAAGTTTTAAAGGACAGTGAAGGGAATTTAATCACAGAAGTGAGGACTCCTAGAAGATACAGTATTTTTTTAAATTATTATTTATCAGGCATAAAACCAAACATGTCAGGAAGAGAGAGAGGTTTCAGTAAAGAGAAGCAAGTAAAGAAGAGAAAAATCATTGGAATGAAGAAGGATCTCAGAACAAGTTTAAAACAAAAATTAGACCATCTGAAAATAAGGAAGAATCCAAGAAGGGATGGCCAGCATCCCAGAATCCTGCAAGACAAGGCAGACAGTATTAAAAAAACACAGAGGCAAATATTTTTAACTCTTTATTGACACCAAGAGAAGAGTCTGCTAAGGACCAGAAAGAAGGAAATGTTAGATGAGTCCTTAAGAAATCATATGGGAGAAAAAAACCCCTCCAAATCCTTCAATTTTCTGATCAAAAAGTAATAAATTTCTGTAAGTTAAACACTAGAATATATAAGCACGAAAGAGGACAATATTAGCAAACCTCATCAGCCTGGGTACAAAGGTTTAAAAGGTTAAAAGGAGTAGAACGTCGAATACTGGAAAGTATCCTGAATGCATTCATTTTGCAAAGGCACATAGGATGTATAAATACTAATGATACCAACAGATTATCAAATGGAATTAATACTTTTTGTCATTTTCCAGCAAAGATGAGAACATTAGGGAAAATAGATGCTGGCTGCTTAGGAATGAGAAGAGAAACAATACAGAAAAGAGGAGCACTGAGCCTAATTTTCCTTACAATATATTTCCAGAATAGGCAGCAATATGAGTAATAACTGACTGTCATTGAATGTAAAAGAGGAATGATGGGTCAAAATAAATCTGAGAAAATAGAGAGGTATCTAGGTAAACTGCTAATATCCTGCGTGTAAAATGTGAAAACTATTGATAACTGGATTTAAAACAAATGGAAGATATTAGTACAAACAATTTCTCTCCATCTCCCAAAGTCACTGTGCAAAACACAAACACATATACATAAAAAAATAATTAAAACTCATACTATTTTCCTGTCATAGGATTCTCCACTGCTGTATGTTGTAGCTAGTGTGGACGCACATTCTTCCAGATACCATGGCTTCTTCCCACTTTCAGCTGTGCTGCTTATGGAGATAGTGTAGATGCTATTGGTGTAGCCATCACAGGAGCAGTGGTCTCGACTTCTTCCACCATTTCCAGATGCCCAAACAAAGACTGAACCTAAGCCTCTTCGTCCCTGTTTGGAAACAGTACAAAAGATTTGATTAATAATTCTTCTTTTCTCCCTCAGCTGCTTAATAGGCAGGTCTTTTCCCCCAAAAAGACATCTCACAAGCAGAAAATAAAAGCACAACTTCCCTGAGAAGAACTTGAAATGAGAACAGGATTTAGCAGATTTCAGAATCAGACATTAGAAAAATTGAGAAAATAAATGGTATGAACACAGCTTTAGAAACAACCTTTATACAGTGTTGTTGGTCTGCATCTATGTTATCCAGATGTACCAAGAAAGTTGTGCTGAAAATTCAGATGAAGGAGTAAAATATCATACTGGGTTGGCTCTCTGGGTTACAAGCATACATTGCTGGCTTACGTCAGCCTCTCATCCACCAGCATCCCAAAGTCCTTCTTTAGCCCTTTCTAGCAAGACTGCTTTTGATCAGTTCATCCCACAGCTTGTGTTGACATTGGGGATTGCCCCGACCCAGGTGCACCACCTTGCACTTGATTCCTATCAAACCTCGTAAGACTCCCACTGGCCCATTTCTTGAGCTTGTCCAGGCACCTTTGGATGGCATTCCATCTTTCAAGAGTGTCAACGGCACCCCTCAGCTTGGTGTCACCTGCAAATTTACTAAGGGTGCACCTGATCCCTTCATCTACGTCATTAATGAAGACAGTAAATAACAATGGATAACAATAATATCAATGTGGACTCTTGAGGGACACTTGTTACTGATGGCCATTGGAATTTGAGCCGTTGTCCTCTCGATGTGAGTGCCCTAAACTTTTTTATCCAACAGTCCATTTATCAAATCCACCTCTCTGCAATGTAGAGAGAAGGATGTTGTGGGGGATTGTCAAAGGCTTTACAGAAGTCCAGATAAATGACATCTGCAGCCCTTCCCTAGTCCACTGATGTAGTCACCCCATCACAGAAGGCCATTAGGTTGGGCCACTAGGCCACTTGCCCTTGGTGAGGCTGTGCTGACTATCCCAAACCTCCTCTCCGTCCTCCATGTGCCTTAACACAGCTCCTAGGAGGATTTGTTTCATGATCTTCCCAGGCGGAGAGGCTAGGCTGACAGGTTGGTGACTCCGAGAGTCCTCCTTTCTACCCCTTTTAAGGATGGGTACAATGTTTCCCTTTTTCCAGTTACCTGGGCCTCCCCAGACTGCCATGACTTCTCAATTACCATGCAGATAATTTGTGAGTTTATTAAAAGTATCCTACCTGGAAAGACTTTTCAGCAAAATAAATTAAATAGTAAATTCTCCTGACTAGTGTTTACATAAAGTTATGTCTCTAAAATGCAGATTTTCATTTAGAAACATTTTAAGCAGAGAGAAACATCCCACAGTGCCAAGTCTAATGTACTATGAAATCCACATTCTCCAGACAGGATCTGTCTGAATATTACAATTTTTTCACTTTCTTTACTTGATCTTAGCTAATACACCAGCACAAAGATGCAAAATAGGAACATTATCAGTGTGGTGGGGTGTGTTTGGGTTTTTTTGGTTTTTTGATTTTTTGTTTGTTTTTGGTTTTTTTAAGACGACCTTTATGAAGTCTTACAGCTCTCCTCCTCCACATCATGAACTCTCACCAAATCAAAATCCCCTTCTCATTTGGAATTTTTGTTCTGGCTGCTTTTACCCACTAGCAGGTTTCAGTTCAGAGCCTCCCAAAGCCAGTGGGATGTGACTTCTCTTTCATTCTACAAAGAGGTCATCTCCCTTTGCATATCTTTATTTCTTACACCTCCATTCTGAAAACACCTGACAAGACAGACTAAAGGAAGGATAATTGGAAAAATTATTTCATGCATATTCACCAATTTATCATAGCAGCAGGTCGGGAAGACAGAAATTATGCCCCTCTCTATACCTGTGGAGAATAGGAGGGAGGGTTACACTAAAAATATGCTGGTTCATTACTTTTTGATGTGCTCCTGCTTGATCTTTACTGGTTTTATTTTGGTTCCATCTCATCATCTCTTGAAATTAGATCGTGCTTCCCAGCAGTAAGTATTATCTGCTTTCCCCTTCCGTCTCCTTCACGTTAATGGTAATTCTTGGCCTGACCACCAGTTCTGACATCTGTTTCAGAACCATGTACAGATTCCTGTCTGGTCCTACACTGCCCTTAAAAATACCTCTCTCCTACACACCCCTTCACCCAAAAACGTTAATGTATATATATGTAGGAAGGTAGAATACACAGAAAACAGAATAGCATACAGTCACACTTCTACCTCCAAAATAGGATGAAATATTCCATCAAAACCTTTCTTTAATGAATTTTCACAGGTATCTGCTATTTGTAGAATTCTACACATTTTACATATTTTTTTCTTCTTCACATGCAGGTCTTGAAAGCAGTATTATGTAATTACATGTGGCTAAACCGATACCTCACAGGAAATTCGGAAAAACTACCAATACAATCAAGATAGAAGAAACGAGAATTCAGGATAATCAAGCCATAGCTTCCGCTTAAAAAAAAAAGTTTTGTAAAAGAACTCAATAAGATCCATATAGAAAGACATCCTACTAATAACAGTCTGTCATTTTTCTGCTGTCACCATCAGATGGTTCTGTGTGCAAACAGCAGTATAACATGATTTGTCCCATGCAATAAAAACCTTTTCACTGCCAGGTATGACTGTATTATTAGCTTGTCTGCACAGAGAATGTGTCTCTGTTTCATCAGATGTTTACTTATGCTGCTGTGCTAATAATGAACAACCAACAACAAACTGCAGAAACAGGTATCTGAATCATTTTTGGCCACAAAACAGTGAAAACATGCCAATGGATGTTAGAAATTCTGCATTTATAATTTAAAAAATGACAAACATCAACTTAGATTTTTAATAGTAAGGGCAGGTCTTTAAAAGTAATAGCCATTTGCACCTGGATTTATGTTTTCATGCTAAGTTTTTTTGGTAAACAAATTATGGTGAATATTTTGATAAAACTAATGTCTCCTGCAAATATGTAAAGGATCAATGTCTCTGTTATTGCAATAAAAAGTAAGTACCAGGTGCATTGACCAATGGAAAAGAGAATTTTCTACTATATACAAAGTATGAATTCCCATTCCTCTAATGCATTGCAGTACTGCATATATAAGAGCTCAGCAGTTCACAGAAAACAAGAGCCGTACCTACAGATCAGAAAACATGCTAGACATCTTGTTCCTAGAAGCTATTTTGCAAAGCAAATGGCAGTCTTAAAAACAATGAAAAAAGCAACACTCCAAATTAATTTCAACATTTGTGTTCAGGAGATGTCTGGATCTGGTGCTGTGTGATATAGATGGTTTAGGGGTTATAGTCGTAGTGGTAGGTGGACAGCTGGACTGGCTGATCTTGAAGGCCTCTTCCAACCTTGATGACTCTATAATCCTATGATTCTATGAACCTGACTAAAATAATTTGTCAAGTAAATAAATTCTGGTTTACCATTTGGTTTCCAAACACTCTGCTTTAATTCAGTAGACCCAGTCATGCTTAGGAAAATACAAACTTGTCAGTAACTATGCCCAACAAGTAAATAGAGCAAGAGCATCAGCTGTTCTGTATGTAGATGTCATTCCTAGTCGGTATCCTTTAAATAAAGGCAGTTCAATAACAGCTGGACTGTGCTACAAAGTTAAGATAAACACCCATGCAAGGCACTGTGTAGCTCATACTGTTGATCTAAATCTATCATTTGTCATCTGCCAGGTGCCCAAGAGTATCAAGACAAAAAAGTCAAGCCTTGAGATGCCAAGAAGCCATGTGTCATTTATTACTCAAAAGCAATGGTGCATTTACAAATCATATCGACAGAACTTGAGCAGAACTAAGAGTTTGTAACTCTTCTATAGAAGAGGCATAGACCACTGTTGAATGGATGTCCAGCGAAGCATGCTCAATGCTTGTCCCATGATTTTAAAATTTCATTCCCTCTACCTCTAGGCATAGAGTTCTGCTCTTCCATTTGCAATGATAGCTAGGGACTGCCTCTTATAAACTCGGCATGGTGCCTATAATTTTGCACTCGTGCTTGTCAGTACACCAAATCAGACCACTATGAAAGGTTCTCCTTTTCTTAGTCTACTTTCTTAAATTGCATAAAATGTCATATAATTAAAAAAAAATTAACTGTCCCATTATGCAAAAGAAAAACTCTTCCACTGATGGCTGTGACTTGCTATTGATCCAGCCACAGTCCAATTTTCTAGCACATTTTCTGGACAAAGCCAGTGTGCTAAACAGACAGCTGACTTAAATGAAACGGATTCAGGTCTTTCAGAAACAGGCCCCAAGGCAGAAACTGCACTTGTAAAAGCATGAAAGAAGAATCTTGGGGCATTCTGGCTTTTTTTTCTGTTAGTGCCTCCTTTTCCCCAGTCAGCAAGCTGCAAGCAGGTGAGTGATACAAAAGCTCCTTTTTGTTTTTTCCAGTTCACCAGCATGGACAGGTTAAGTCTGCCAAGAACGAGAGCCAGTATGAACATGCTCCTAATGACATCTGCAGAATTTCCTACTACTAGAAACATCCCCTGCTCCAAGTGTGTGTGTTTGTGTATGCACCACAGCTTTATGAGTGAATGCCTTAGCACTACTGGCAGGGACCTTTATAAGCCAGAGGTCTTCACACACTCTATCTAAAGACAACCAGCATTACCACACACTTAGGTTGCTTACAGCACTCTCTCATCTAATAAAAACAGTTTCCACCTACAAGACGTTGTATGAGCCAGTGGAGTAAACTTTTATCGCACTATTTTATAAAGTTTAGACTCTACATTCATTCACTGCTTTACAAGTCAAGTTGCCTTAATCCAGCTTGTGAATCCCGTGTATTGCCAGCCCAGGAATCAAGTGCCCCAATAACCCTCCCTGCCTATGGAGTGAGTTAGTGTCTTGATAGTAGTGATCAAATCTACAAAGGAACAAGGAAAAAAATGTGAAGGAGAAGGAAAGGCAGAGGAGAGAACTGCTGACCTGGAGTAATTAAGAGTTACAGGGGTGGCAGCCAGGGAGAGGTAATTTGGCACCAATAGGCTGGAAATTGCACACCAATGAGTAGAAAACAAACCATGAAAATATAAAATGGAGAGGGAAGGAGGGACACTCTATCCACACCTAGAGCCTAAACATTTAATTTCCTCTATTCTCCCCAATACTGTTTTAAAATAACTTAATGTTTCCAAGAACAAAAACTACTGCCAGAAAGTGAAATTGATCCTGAAGTGGAAGCTGGAAAAAGTAGCCCATGGTATGACTTCTTCCTTAAAAACTAATTCCTAAAGAAGAAATGCTCATAACTGAATGTGCAGAACAGAGGCCAGTATTCTGGAGACCTAAAAAGCCTACTATGCAAGCATGGTTTTTAGGTCAGCATTGTACAATCACTGTAGGGCTGGGCACCAAGGATCACAGCATCCTGAGAAATGCACCTGTGAGACACATCTCCTTTCTTTCAGTTTCTGCTGATTTCTCCACTCCCTAGGATCTGGACGCTGCTGCCCTGTGCAGACACAGCACTGCCAAGCTGTTCACTGTCAGCATTTTGCTTTCGACCAGTAGCAGCTCCTAGCTCCTGCTGAATTTCTACCAGTCCATTTAACCTCTAATCTGGGAATGAAAAGTAGTCTGGCACAACATCCTTAAAAGACTCTTGTAGACTGCACAGCAATGAACTTCAAAGTAGGCATCTCTCCAAAAACAGATAATGGTAAACTGAGAGTCCAAGCCAGCAATTCTGAAGTGCTACCAGAAGACAGCCAAATACATTTTTTTTTAAACAGTCTTCTTAGATATCAAAAGCAAAAATTCATGAACAAAAGGAGACCTTTCTCAGGCCATTAATTCTGTTGAGGTATCCACACTTTCAGAAAAAATCATGTTTGTGCATCAATTTATTAAAAATGCACACCTATGGTATATATGAGCAAATGAGTGATGAGCCAAACAGGTGTGGCATAAATTAAGATGCATGTTTAAAGGAATGGACAAAAATAGACACCTGTGGTTTTAGCAGTTATGTTTTTACTCTTAGGAAAACTAGGAAGTAAAGAAAATATTTCCCGTTGCTGGAACACAGCAATATATATACACATAATATATATGCAATGCAAAAATATATCTCTACTTGAAAAAACAATGATTACCTTATATTGTTGGTAAGGGAAATGGTTGCTAAGAAAGGCTACTGGCTACTTCTGAACTACCTTCTTAATTAAGAAAATGAAAGACAAAATAATTAACCATGATAAAAAAAGGGGAAAATATGTATTTCTTTATCTCTTAGGATATGACACCTTTGAAATATTGAAGTGATAAAACATTCTAGTGTGCGTATAAAGAAAATCCCATATTGAATAAACACAAGCACCCATGTATTAACACACTAATTATCGGGATATATCAGTGGAACAATTTAATATGTAGGCTTCATGTGGTGTATTTTTTACTTTACTCTTCACGAGAAAAACAGTTTAAACAGTTCCAAGATATTCCCCACAGAGCTATAATTAGTGCTTGAAGTGCAACCAAAAGAACTGTTGGCTGAAACCTGAAATATGAACATGCGGAATACTGGAATGAATTTCTCGTTTACCTAAACAAAACAGAGCCAGCTCAAGGACTGCATGAATCACAGTTCTGGTTCAGGTTCCCTCTCTATAGTATCATTACTATTGTTACCAGGATAAAACGAGTTCTATATACCAAACACAATGCGATAGCACAAGAGCTTGCTTTGCCAGAATTTCTGTTGTACCAAGAGTCTCCAGTTAATCAGAGGTGAAACTGTCCCTGCATGCAAAGCCAAAATAAACAGGCAGTGCACAGGAAAGCTATCAGTGTGAGAACTGGATATGCAACCGATGTTACACACAAACACCCATTATACGAGATGGGTCCAGGCAGTTCTCATTGCCTTTATACTGCTATCTGATTGATTGCTCCAGAAAGGAGCGCAGGGCCACTAGATCCACACAGCTGTTGTTTCACTGCTTACATCAGACTCTTCCTTGTGGAAAACTTCAGGTTTAGAGATGTCTGTTGAACTCTGGGGTTTAACAAAAAGAACCTCCTGTTTTCTGCAAATTTAGCTCTTTTCAGAAGATATGCAGGAAAATACGGCTGCTTCACTTCTACTTTTGCAGACTGACGACTGAAGTAACAGCTTTGTGCAGTTTGTCTCTCACAGCGTTCATTTAATTAACAATGTACAGGCTGTGTGGAAAGTAATTTTTTTGTGCCTTAAATTGTTAAATTCTCTGCACAGAAAACTTTTGACAACAGAATTCCAGCGATTTCCATTCCAGAAATCTGTTTTTTTCCTACATGACACATAGAAATGCATAGATACTACTGTTATTCAAATGTATGAGTAAAGTGGATATGTGATGCGCTCACACAAAGAAACCAGATTCATGTCTCAAAAAGCCATGCTCTGAAATCTATATACTTCAGTGGATGGAAAAAGATTCATTCGCCAAAGCTGCTTTTCAGTATTGTTTTTTCAAATTAAGATTTACTCCAGAAAAAGAATGCTGTGAGTTTTTTGTTTTTTTTTTTTAATGTTCAGTATATCACCTGTTTCAGATTGGGCATCCAAAACCAGAGGCATTTTGGCAAGACCAACAACAGCAATGCTATTCTGGCTTGTTTCAACAGTTTCCAGGTATGTCTGAGATAGGATGAGGTAACCAAACAGTTTTGGTTTCCAGAATACTTTGTGACATTGTGAGGAAAATGGATATTTTGGGTATATTTTCCTGTAACTCTCATTACAAATTTCCCAATCTTTCAGGACTTTTATATTTTGATGTATGCAATGTAAGAACATTTTTGATATATTATTTACTTTTCTGCATTTTTTTTGTACTACATGCCGACTGTCTGTGAAAAAGCTCATTTTTCACAAAAAGAAAAGGAGAGCAATTTTAAGGTTAGCTTTGTGTGGGGAGGAAAGGGTGGAAAACCAGGAGATTGGTGAGGAGAGAGAAAAGTTACGCTGATTTGAGAATTGTTTTTGCTCAGAGACCAACCTTGCACCTGGGAGATGTTAGAAAATATTCAGTGTGAGAGAATTCATGTATTTGTGTTTGCTTTGGGTTGTTTTCTGTCTGCTGAAGAAGAAATGAAATTTTCTCAGAGTAGATAACAGGATGTTGTTAAAGACTTAAAAGCATTCTTCCCGTAGGCTGGGGGCCTCTTTGTAAGGGGGGAAGGGAGATAAGGAGTTCTGAGATTGTAAAACACAGCCTGGTGGAGATTTACGCATGCTCCAGGCTGTTTTATATGTAATGCAGGGCTCAGGCTCCGCTAAAATGAGCTTAGCAGTGTATGTATATCCCTTTGTTTCTTTGTAATCCTCCAGCCAGTGAGATGATGGAATAGATCTATTCTTTGCACTTCGGATGTGGGTCATGGTCATCTTGGTGTTAGCTGCATATATTTGGTTCACACACTTCGTTCATGTATTTCCCAGACGAAATAAAGTGCACAGTATCAAAGTTCATCCACGTATCAGTGAGCCTAAATACTATTTCCTTTACTGGAACACAATATCCCAAATTCTACTCTGTTTGAACGCAAAATGTTGCGAACTATGTGCAAACAGTAGAGCAAAGGATTACTATTATTAGCTTAATGATGTGTTAAGGTCATCACCTAACCCCGCTTTTGCTGGGCAGCCCTCATTTGTAGAAAACTACATCATATCAAGTTTAAGCCACATCTGCAAAGTCCTTAAGGCATCTGAGATACATCAGCCAAATGCAAGGTAGTAAGACCTAGAAATTAAGCCTTTTGGTGAGAAATAAAGAAAGGTGGACAAACTTTTGCAAAGCAGTGGTTTAGGAAATTTAGGAAGATAATCAGTTGGGAGTGAGCTGCCCTAAAATAGTCTGTTCACTGGATTGGTAAGTAAGGTCTATATGACCCCGTCCAGGGAATAGGGAACCAGTACTATGCATGCACAGAGAATGCTAAAACTTGCATGCCCCATTCTGGTATCCACACCGAAAATAATAATGCCAGAAACAGAAAGTGTTTCAGAAAGAACCAAAAGAATGAAGTCTGATTTGGAAATTCTGACTAGCAGAAAGAAACTCGATATACAAAACATTACCCTTAAGACTGTAGAATAGACTTTAAAGGGCAGTAAGGGGCACCTGCATTACCAGAAAAAAACTTAAAACGCAACATACACTTTAGAACTTCAGATAAACCTGTGAAGTTTTTGTCTGGTAGCTTATTTTACGCAGAGAAATGTCTCAGAACCAGTCTGTCTGGCTTCTGCAAAGATGCGATGAGCCCTGCAAAGAATCAGTAATGAAACAAAAGAAAATGAACATTATTGTAACAGCAAGGTGGAAGTGGAAATGATTGTACTGGAAATAATATAGGCTCTGCTGGACAAACATAGAGGTCAAGGAAGTTATGAGTAGAATATTTTAAGGATGAGCCTGGGAAACAAAGTTATTAGGTGATTTTGACCTAAAAGAGAAAGAGCATCTTAGTGAGTCTAGTAATCACAATCACCTGCATTCAAGAAAAGAATTCAGGCTAGAAGATGTGGAGAAGCATTACTCTAATGAGCAAGGAGATGGACAGACAAGTTTTTAAGTGATCAGTGAGTGTGGCATGTCTATCACATGTTCGAAAGGAGCTCTGTACTAAAAATATATCAGAAACACAAATGGAGGGAGCAAAGGTATTTAAGATAAGGCACAATTTATGCCCAGGAACAAATGGGCAGAAAACTGCACATGAGGAAACCCTGTTGTAACTCAGAAGAAAATCTCTAACCAGTAATGTTGACCATGAAATGTTTTCCCAACAGAACCAGAGGGGGAAAAGGTTCTGATTTGCTCTAGAATATAAAATGCTTAATGTATTTAAAGTGCACAATACCTGTGGTGGTAGAAAGCTGTACTGGATGACCTACGCTGTCATTTCCTGTCTTATGTCCTATGCTCCAATTCAATTTATCCAAGAGATCACTTGGTCAAAATCTGTAATGACTTACATGTGGGGTTTTCTAACACTGTAAGATGCACCATAAATACAGCAAAAGAGGCATTTTACAGTAGAAATGAAAGTAAGAAACTCAGGTGAGTAATAAGCTATATTATTTTCAATAGTGAAGGTTGCTACTGCCTTGCAAAGACATGGACATGAGATTTCAGTTAAGACTGGCTCTTCCCAAAAGATGTACAGAAACCAGAAAATAGTAGATGGATCAGGAAAACAGGGATATTGATAAAGCAATAACTGGATGAAATTTTGCTGATTCGGCTTATAATAAAAGACAGGTATAGATGTTAGAACTATGTATATCAAGCCAATGATGCTATGTCTTGTGACATCAGCAGGAAGAAATACGATGATAAAATATGGAAGGACTTTTTCAAGTTCTGTTATGTAATCAGCATCCACCTCTAGTACAGAGCCAATCAAAGTTTAACTCGGTATGTTGAAGCATCTATCTATCTATCTATCTATCTATCTATCTATCTATCTATCTATCTCTCTATATACATCTATATCTCATGTTCAGACTTCATATCATAGATGCAACCAGGATACACAGTATATATGCAAATTATATAATAGATAAATGCCACCACCTAACACTAGATTACATCAGCATACTGGAAGCCATGTCTTCTGAGACTATCCCCAAGCACTAATTCCTCTGATTGATTTTCAACAAGTAATTTTTTTCCAACTGATTGGAAATGTGCAGGAGGTCTCATGCACGCAAAACATTATCCATATATGATCACAGACATGCATAAACATAGGTCTGTGTTATTTAGACTCAAGCAACAGCTGTACAAGGTGAAAAACCACAACACATGGTTTAAAAAATAATTTAAAAACCCCTCTGTGTATGACTTTAAATGCATTTAAAAACAGCCATTCTGACATATTTGACTAGAAGTCTTCCTGCTGTAACTTCTGCCTTTGGTTTCTGTAATGCAATTCTCTGGCAAAGTAAAAGAGAGTAATTCCTCTTGGTGTAGGCAACACATCCTACTCAGAATGATGCAGAGACACGATGACAGGACAAATGAATTTAATAGAAACATCTGTGGTAGAACACTGGAGCAAAGGGAAAGGGAGCAAACCTTTGCCTAGACACTTGCAAATGATGAGCAATCTCTTCTACTTTTGGAGCAGAAACATATAGTAATGATGATGGTAATAACAAATGCGAAATCCTTCTTCTTGATTTCTCCTTTTCTTCCCTTTTCTCCCTCATTTTTGCACGTGGGTAGGAGGCTTGTAGTGATTGTAAGAGAGTCTTTCTGCTCCCAGCAAGCACTTTGAACACACTCTGCAGCCAAAGTTGTTGAAGCGAGAGAGATGAGAAGGGGCAGTGATGATGGGAGGGAAGGCACCAAGCTGAGTTTGCACAAGAGGTTCAACCACACAGCATCTGGTCATTAATGTCCATCAAATATTTTGGCTTGAGTCCAGCTTGCTAAACAGAGTGGTGTCACGGTAATAAGACGAAGGCCCCTGTGCCAAAAGTTTCCATGCAGATTTCCCTTCCTCTCCACCCTCTCTAGGTTATATTAAGGATGATCTGACCAGTTGCTGATTTATATGTACTTCCTCTTGTGTACTACAGAAACAACATAAAGCATGCAATTGGTGAGACACTGGAGAGTGAGATAACCAGCTCTTTGAAACCCTTCAACGCAAAACATCCACAGTGGTCACATATCCAGAAACTTGACTATTAGGTCCTTGCCAAACAGCAATGAGAGAACAAGTCTGAATACCTGAAATGCTTTCCTCTCCACATGATGTTGACACTATCGCAGAATAGTATTTCCAGGAATACAAATGAAGTAGCCTGAATGCTGCATGGCGGAGCCGTGAATCATCAAGCTAAACTCCATCAAGTGCTTATACCTTTGTGCTTATTGACTGTGAGACACCTACATGCATCTCAAAAATGTACTTAGATTTTGTGTTTATGAATCAAGGAAGGCTTTTGTGTTTTCCATTTTTCCCAGACTCAGCACAGTCTTATTACGTGATTTGTCCACAATGATGTTACACAATGCTAAGCCTGTTTGTTCTTGAGCACAAGGTGAAATGTGACATTACACACCTAATCTTTCCTTGAATATGTTACTTTTGGATATACCACCATTTGTTCAATTTTTTTCAGGCAAATTCTGCATAATTACAATGGATTTTTTCTTGATATTACTAGGTCTACAAGTTCTAATGCATTAATATTTAAAACACAAGCGTCTAGAATTTTCCACACTTATGACTACACTATTTGCAAGAAAGGGACCTTCTCAGCTGAAAGCATGATATAAAGGGAGTTCTATATTTGCATGGAAATTGTTTCATTGTAAAGTATCCAAGGCTTCTCTTTGAACTCAAGTATGTAAATTTAATAAAATTAAACCAAATACCCTTAAAGATGACATAAAAACGTAGTAGTTGTGACAGATTTAAAAATTCGTTTCCTCTACCTTGATCCTGGGCAGAATTTTTAAGCATATTTAACTTACGGGTTCATTTCATGAACTCATTTATTCCTCAGTAGCCTTTCTTTAAATAGATTTGTCTATTTCAATTCAAGGCATATGTTGTCTCTGTGTAATTCTATGGAAAAACTATGCAGTCATCTTTGTTATTTTCCACAGGATTTGAAAGGTGTAATCATATTAGCTCAGCAGATTTAAAAATAGTAATAGTTGTGAAACACACAGCATAAGCTGTTAAGTGGAATAATATATGCTTAAGATAAATCAGGCACTTTTTTCATGGAACCTAGTCTCTCAGAAAACTCAACCATGGATGACTCTTGCATCCATTTCATTTTTATGCAATAACTATAATAAATTTAAAATAATAATTAAGTTTGATTATGCTCTAATCAAAGTTATTATTCAGCACTACCTTTGATTTTCCTAACAAAACCAGCCAGACATAATTTCCCATTCAGATGTTTTTAAAAATTCTTGGCATTTCCCCTTGCTGTTTCATTTTAAAATTCTAATATACAGTTCTGCAGGTACACACGTAATAAATTAAGAATATCGATCTTCAAACTTTGCGTAGGTCTGAAAGTAGGTTTTGCCAAATTTTCCTATACTGATGTGTCCTGGGTAAACCAAAATGTTATCGCATTCCATATCTATCTGTGCCCGAAGTTGTTACTGTCACTTTGAGACCTGGTGGCCAGAAAAGGAACGGGGTGGTTGGGGTGTGTGCTGGTCCTTTTTTAAAGTTGGGGGCATTCAGGTAAAAGCGCTCTTTCTCTTTCTCCCTTGTTCCTGCTGGGCGAGCTGAGGTTGCGCAAGGCAGACAGCAGCTGCACCACCAAGCCAAGGAAAACAGAACAGACCCCACTCCACACGGTCACCCCAGCCTGACAGCAGTGCCTGGCCAAAGCAGGAGGCCATGGAGCCCAAGTCGTCCAAGCCCGCAACCTGCCATTTTTGCCAAGGGGAAGGCAAAGTCCCTCCATGAGTTCCAGCTGTTGACCCAGTGCCAGCCTCCAGGGACTCTAGGTTTTCCTTCTGTTTTGTTCTTGTCCCATGTTGGTTGTTATCTGGGGGGAAGAGGGAGATTTTTAATTGCGGAGGTTCGGCTGCAGTGCTGTTTTTCTCTCTTTGTTCTCTCTCTCCACCCCAGGTTGTCTGTAGAGAGAGCCATCCTGGGTGTAAGAGCTGTCTGCCGTTTTCCCTTTATCTCTCCACACATGGTCACCCATGGAGAGTGCCATCTCGAGGGAGGGTTTCTCTGCTGTTTTTGCTTTTTTTCGTTTCTGGGGAGTCCGTGAGGAATCCATGAAATTCAGCAACATTATAACTACTGATTATCACCATTACTTTTTGCCTGTTCTTGCTTCATTTTTTTAATGACCGTTTTAAACTGTTATTTTTTCACTTATATCTTCTTGCATTCATCTCTGCTTACTGGTGAATAGGGAGTGGTTAAAACTAAAAGGTGAGGTAACTCATTTTGGAATGTCCACCCCCTTAAGTTGTCTTAAACCAAGATACAATGTTACTTTAATTTATTCCACAGATGTGATCCTAGATGTTATACTGTTGTTGTTCAGTGCAATATTTCTGAAAAAGGAGAGTAAGGATCTGTACACAACGTAATAAGCATTTTTGTCTGCCTATTATTATTGCACAATTATTGTGACTCCTTAGGGAAATCTATGTTTGGCTGAGTATGTAATCACAACCTTGAACAATGAGCCCATTTTCAGAATATTTTGTCAAAGAAAATTTATCTTTTCTTCTTCCATTTGCCTCATCTTTTAAAGTGACACAGCTTATGAGAGTATAGGGAAATAGAGAAAAAGTACCTTTATCTGAATACAGAAAGACATGGTGTATTAAAAAGAAAGAGAACAGGTTCATCTTGAAGTAATGCTTGATCTGGAAACAGCCTAACAAGGAAGGTGGTAATTCCAACATGCATTTACAATCTTTCAGTCTATATTATATTTTAAAGAATGAAAATTAGAGGTTAGCCTTAAATGTTTTGTATTTCTTATCAGTATATTTTCATGTAAGTTTTAAAAATAATTTCTATTTCCTGAGTAGAAATGAAGAAGCTTTTGTAGTCAGAGACAGATAAAATATCCAAATATATGGAAATACTTAGATCTATTCAAGTCTTCATGGGCAACTTCAGGCAGAACAAAGTTTGATAAAATGACACAAAAGTTGAATTGTAAAAATAATAATTTGACTTGTATCAAATATGACTTCTATTATTTCTCAAAAAAATACACCAAACTTTTTCTGCATTGTTACCAGAAAAAGCCTACCTCATAAAATTAAATGCTATGTTTTCACTATAGACTGGTGCTTATTTCAGATACAGAACAATGTGCTGGTAAAATGAAATTCATCTGGGTTCTGTAGGGTATCTTCTCATATTACTGCTATAATAATAACAACAGTGGAACAATAATGTTTGTAGCCAAGATCTATGCTCTCGGCAAATTACTCCACGTACTTATCCCCAGTTTGAGAACTTGAGATTTCAATGAGGAAATGGCTGAGTCCTTCTGGTACAGAAATTCAGGGTGAACTTTTCACAGTTGTCTTCCCTACATGAAATACGGCATTTAAACAAACACATATATGTGTTTGAACATAAAACTTTTTGGAGCAAGATCCCCTGCATCCTTGCAGTTCCATTAGTGTCCCCTCCATCACAGTATTGTAAGTTCTCTGAGATCAGACATAAAAGGTGAAAGAACCATGGGTAAAAGAATCATGGACCTTTTTTTGCCCCCAACTCCTTATTAAAATCATCAAACTTACATTAAGAAATCAAGTGAAACAATGAAATTACAGAAATGAAAAAAGATGGAAACATAGTCAAAGGTTTTGCTTTAAAATTTCTTTCCAACTCAGATTCGATGAGTTGGCACTGCTACGCAAAGTAGCATTTCTGTGCCAATTTATTTGTAATTACATCACTACCTCAGAGCAGTTTTAAAAGACACTGAGGATGATGTATTCCAGTTGAAAATGAACACAGCTGATACTTCAGGAAAGACTGATCATCAGGTCACTACAAAAGAAAAGCACGTTTTTAGTTTTATGCAAAAGAAGTTTTCTTCTTCCCTTCAAAGTCCTTTGCCTTTCCCCATACCGAGTACTCATGCGTACTGGGTACAAGGACCTTTGCACCTGCACGTGAAAGCAGATCCACGTGACGCACGTTGATGCCAACCTACCATTCTGATGCCATTCTCAAAGGCCTGGCGTGCTAGGGAAGCAGGTCCATCCACAGTCTTACCGTCGTCATCAGGCCCCCAGCTGGCACTGTAGATGTGGATGTGCTGGGGATTAAGGCTTAGAGACTTTGCTTCTACCATATCTGTCACATCTCCATCCAGCATCCGCACACCTTCAGAATGAAAAATACAATGAACTGTACAGACAAACTCAAAATGTTTCCTTTTTTTCCCCCCCTCCCGGAGAAAATGGTTGTGTATGACATCGAACTGAATAATTATAAGAATTCCTACTGTTTTTAAAGGAAAAATAAAAAAAGTCTGTTTGGGTACCTGTTTTCCCAATGGAAAAAAGCTTCTACATGGAACACAGAAACATACGAATATTTTCATCCTCCTTCAAGTTTTAAAAATTATATACAAGTCATTTATTCACTATACAGCCTTCAAACTTCAACAACAAAGTTTTAGACTACAGAAAATTTAAAAAAAAATTGAACCTTTAAATGTTTTTATGTCACTTAAAGATAGCAATTGATCTTCTTTCTCCTTTTATACTGCAGTGAAACTGCAGCACCTTCCTTGAGTCATTCACAGTCTTAATCATGTTAACAGATGTAATAAAAGGATCCCTACTGACAAATAACCTTGGCATTATTCCTTCATTGTATGAGGCTGCAAGGAAGAAACTGGGGAGAACTCTCTTGCGTACAGAATGATTACCACACAATGTAGCATGGCAATTACAAGAGGTTATGAAAAAATACATAGCATTGTTCAGCCTGAAATTACAATATGGTGAACATCCTTCTCTTAACAGAAGAAGTTTTTGTGAGGTATAATCTGAAATTCTTATGTTAAAAGAATCCATTTAAGTGGGTTTGGAAAAGTCAATCTGCCAGCACTTCATGATGTTTTAAGATTACTGGATGGAATATAGTATGCTAAATCTGAAAACTGAGAAAATCTGGAAGTTGTTTTTTTCCTAACTGTAAGACTTCATGGTTAAATCTGAGAAAACCAGCAATGCCAGTTTTAACTTAAACAAGAAAAAAGACCTACATACAGCTAGTGTGACACGTGATCAAAGGGAGTCTAAATATTAAATAAAAATTTAATAAAATTGTATGATAGAGGGATGATCACTTCCATAATTTACAAGTTAGATGCTCTCTCCCCTTTAAAAGGCCACCCCTATTTATAAGCCAAATTTACATATTTTTAATGACAGACACATTGCATTTTGATTATGAGCTCAGCTTAAAGAAACTTGTGTGTTTAGCAAGATTTTAACTTCCAATTAACAAGAGGCATAGGGAGTGCTTTGTTGTAAGAGGATTTTTTTTCCTTACTCTATTTGACTCAAAAATGAAAAGTGATTATATTTCTCCGTTCACACAAAAGTTGCATATGCTTTGTGAGATAATAAACTTCTACAAACTGTGATCTCACTATGAACTTTACTTTATAAAAAATAATCATTAAACCAACTCTGGGATTCTAGGATTTTATTTTCTTCTGCATAATCACAGAAAATTAATGATGGGTGAAAGTTGTGCGCTCAATTCCTTCAAAGCATATTAAAAAATCTTTCTAGTTCTAAATAAAGACAAGAAAGGTACACTGCTTTTGAAAGAAGGAAAATAAAGCTTTCCTTTATAACTTTGTCAGCAAGTCTAAATACTATATTCAACCAGTGAACAGTAACTCCAAATGCTGCCACTGGCACCTAAAGTAATTCACACCACTTTTTTTGGTAATGGTGAAGTGGTCTACTTAAAAGCAACATAGACAAGGCTGTGACTTAGGTGTTGTTCTCTGTAGCCAACAATGGACAGACACGCTTCAAAGCTGTTAGCCAAGGCCAGCTGTGAGGTTCAGCCAGGCCAAGTGCCAAGTCCTGCACTTCAGTTACAACAACCCCATGCAGCACTACGGGCTGGGGACAGAGTGCCTGGAAAGTGGCCCAGGGAAAAGGACCTGGGGGTGCTCATTGACAGCTGGCTGAACATGAGCCATCAGTGTGCCCAGGTGGCCAAGAAGGCCAATGGCATCCTGCCTTGTGTCAAGAAGAGTGGCCAGCAGGACTAGGGAAGTGACTGTCCCCCTGTACTTGGCCCCGGTGAGGCTGCACCTGCAGTTCTATTTCCAGTCTGGGCCCCTCACTTCAAGAAAGACATTGAGGTGCTGGGACATGTCCAGAAAAGGGCAACGGAGCTGATCAGGGGTCTAGAGGGTAAGTCCCATGAGGAGCTGCTGAGCGTGGGGGTATTTAGCCTGGAGAAAGGAGGCTCAGGGGACACCTTATTGCTCCCTACTATTGTCTGAAAGGAGGTCATAGTAAGGTGGGGCTTGGCTTCTTCTCCGAGGCAGCCAGTGACAGGATGAGAGGACATAGACTCAAACTGCACCACGGGAGGTTCAGGGTGGACATCAGAAAGAATTTCTTCACTGAAGGGGTTGTTTAAGCAGTGGAGCAGATTGCTCAGGGAGGTGGTGGAGTCACCATCTCTGCAGGTGTTCAAGAAACAACAGGACATGGCACTTAGTGCTGTGGTCTAGTTTACAAAGTGGTGGTGATCAGTGAAAGGTTGGACTTGACGACCTTGGTCTTATCCAACCTAAATGATTCTGTAATTCTGTGCAAGATGACTTTGAACAACAGACATCTCACTGGATATTTGCAATGAAAATAATGCTCCTTCCTTCCTTCCTTCCTTCCTTCCTTCCTTCCTTCCTTCCTTCCTTCCTTCCTTCCCTCCTGCCTGCCTTCCTGCCTTCCCATCCCCCCTCAAATGTCTGCAGTGGTTAAGTCTGCTGATCACACATCCTCCAAACTGCATTTGGCATGTGCTGATAGGACAACTAAAGCTACCCAAAAGGCAATTAGCAGACTGCGTTTGCAGACTTCCAAGACTTCAGAGCCCTATAAACTTTTTCTAACATTTGCAGTAATTGCAAAATGAAAGTGGCTTTTTACTCAGAACAAATTTTCAATGAATCATATGAAAAATGCAAAACTGAGCTGAAAGGAAGTTTTCTTTTAAAATGCTTGTTTTTAATCAACATCTGACTTAAACTTAAAGAAACAGCTGAACTAATCCTCGTCAGCTGAAGACAATATACATCCGTTGTGCCATAATTCAGTGTAACTGTTTTCCCATCAGGATTTGAGCCCAGCCAAGTAACTAAGCACCCAAATCCCCACAGATGTTTTACAACTTCCACAATCAGTTTGCAATAATAACAGCAAGCTAACCAACCCTTCCTATAAAAAGTCTCACAAGCTCACAAGTACATGGTAATTTGTTTTCTGTGATTATTGCAGAACATAAATCGAAAAAAAAAAGATCCATCCCTTTCGTGCACTGGTTTGTCTTTTAGCGAAAGGGACCTATAGGTTAGCTACACAGAAAATTGCATCATTTTTTATAAGAAACTTGTCATAATCTGTAAAAAAACTGAAGACCTAGACTGCAATTTTACTAAGATTTTCTTTTCTACAGGCTACATCTCCATTTAAACCATTTTAAAAGAAGGTTCAGACTTTCTAAGAAACCTGGTCACCAGAGGTTCTTAAATGTTTGGAAACACGACAAGGAGTACAAACACATTTAGAAGAAAATTAGCATTATTAATGGGTATCTTGTTAACAACTTCCCATCAGAAAGATCATTAACTGGATTTGTTCAGCTGCCAGTATTTTATGGCATATCGATGGGACAGACTTTTTTTCTCTTTTGCTTTATATCCTTAGTAACCCTTATGTGTCCAGAAATGCTTTCTGATTTGAAGTAAAAGATACTTATCTTGGTGGAGCAAATGCAACATCATTGTCAGCAGGTGCTCCTCTGTGTAAGGAGAATGTAATTGCTTTACCTCAACTCTAGTTTCTCCTCCAAGAATACCCCAGGAGAGCCTTTAAATCCCTGGGAAACTAGTGAGCTGAATACTAGTTCAGCATGATATGATTCAAAATTCGTACACTCTATCTGGCCTGTAGAGAGGGAACACAACCACTGTATATTCACACGTGTAGGTTACGGCTGTTCTGAGGGAAAGGAGCGAGGCATGCCAGGTAGAGGTCAGCAGCAGCAAAGCTCTTAAACATATTCACTCAGTGGAAGAGGAAGCTTAACCTACCTTCCCTGGAACTTCCTCTTGACTCTGATTTTCTGCAAATTATTTGTTGAGCTTTCTGAAGTCTAATATCCAAATGCTGATCCTTTTAAAAGGTGGCACCTCAAGTGAAGTTTATACACTGTTACTAATTTCCAGCTTTCTTTTAAGAATAAATAATAAAAAGGCACATGGATCTAGTCTGTACTGTTTCTATTACCTGCATACTGTGTCCATCTGAATCAGTTTTTACACTATATTTAGAAAAGGGTGTGAGTCAGGTAATATGCCTGGAGGGTATTTATTATATTATTGCACATTCCTAATGCTTAATAATTAATAAACTATTAAGAAGCCACTGTTACTTCTGGAGAACTTTTCAAAACTATGTCAAAGCTGTTGCAGGTGGTGTGACTATTCCACTCAAAAATGAAACTTCTCCAGAAGCCATTTCTTATTTCCATCAGTGCACTAACTCTCTTCTGACTCTGGTTTGACAACTCAACAGATCTGATATCATAACTGCTGGTACACAGTTAAATGCCATGTTCACATGAGACAACCTGTTCGTCTGTCACGAACTCCCCCACTTGACCAGTTCTGATTTTCTAAACCACTCTGACAGGGTAGCTTTGTGCAGCAAGGCTCTTCACCGGAGGGGAAATTTTTTTTCTGCATCACTGTAACCTCATCCAGGATCTGGTATTGTCTACCCTAATCTTGTTTACCCAGCAGGAAAACAGAAAGCTGACGTGAGGATGATGTTGTGTGCTTCGGGTAATTTGAAATGCATCTGTGCTCACATTTGATTTGGATCAAACTTGTATTGATCCAGCAGAGAATGGATGCAGTATTTTTAATAGTGGAAACATGGTCTCAATTCTGCCTGCTCGTATTTTTGAACTGTCCTCTGGTGTACAAATAGGTAAACATGTTTCTGTTTTCACAGATGGGCTCTATTTTAGGCTCTATTTTAGGCTCTATTTCAAAAGGCAACAATTAATGAGTTTGAGCTACAAGTCTTTGAGCTGAAAGCCAATATACCGATCCCATGACTTCATCAAAACTTCAGAATAAAACTTCACTAGAAGTATTACAATCTGTCACAGGCAGGCTACATCCCAGGAGACATGCAGATGACATCTTGATAATCATTGCCACAAACTAAGCTAAAGACATTAACTGAACAGCCAATGACTAAGAATTCACAGAAACCACTTGAAACCTCTTGGCTGAATTAACAAAAAAACGTGATCAAATATTGATTTTCAGACAATAATCCTATCACCTCCAGAGATCAAAAGAAGATTCTCACCAACCACAGACAAACAACAAAAGAAAGCATTATGTTTTCAGAGCGTTCTCCTTGGGATCAATATGCAGGGCAGTATTACTGATGTGTACTTTTACTTATGGTTTGTCGAAGTTCATCACTTAAGAACTCTGAATCTGTGCGAAAACTCCAGTGTCCTAATGTCAGGATCATGCTTCCATCAAAAGTTTCACTTTCTTATTTTTTGATGTGTACTGAGAGGTAGTATTCCAGAGAGCACTGCAGAAGGACCACCACAGACAAACTCCTTCAGTATTGATATTGAATGACCACTCTACAACTGAGCTTTACTTGCTAACACAGTGAGGCTTGTTCGTATAAATCTCCTTCTCTTGTTGAGAAAGGTCTGAATGCACCATTTAGCACAAATGGCTCTTTGGTTACGTTTTTTTTTCTGTGGGAGATTGTTTCACATACCTCCAATCTTGGCATTAAAGGCGATTCCTACTGTGCAGTGTGAGTTGTTTGCCGTGGCTGCCACTTCTCCAGCACAACGGGTTCCATGCCTGCAGTCAGACAAACATTTTTCCAAGTAAGCACAAACCATTGGGATCAAAGGCTTCAACTTTGCTTACCCTCAGGTGCTAAATGTACAACTATCCACCATGTCTCGCACTACTTAACCCCTCACAGCAATTTATACCCACATTACAATACTCCTCTCAATATGTTTTAACATTATCACAATCACTTCAAACTCTTTGTGCCTACTGAAAACATTCAGCTTATAATAAAGACATGCAGCAATGATACATAATTCAGAGCAACAGAAAGGAGTCTTAGATATCGGTTCTCAATTTTGAACAAAATCCTACATTTAAACAAAAGGTTTGTCCAGAATTCTCTAACAACCACTCCTATTGCTAGTATGTGTATCTCCATCCAACCTCCAGCACACACAATACGCCATGAGGAAGATGAGACTGCACCAATCCCCATACTGCTGCTTAGAGGTGAGGCTAAGACTCAATGCCAGGTATGCTCAAATCTTAGGCACATCTTGGTCCTGCCTTGGGCCAACCCTGCAAGCCTGCTTGCCTTTCCGGGAGCAGTGAAAATGTCGGAAGCACCCTTCACATCAGACGTATGCCCTGTGCCTGGAAGCAAAGCTGAGCTGCAATTGCTCCATTTCAAGAAGCTGCTGAAGGAAAACACAAAATGTCCAGTGGTTGCTCACCTCCTTCCCCACTGTGCAAAGCCACAGTGGGATGCTTTTCCTAGCCCTGATCCATGCGCTCTACAAGGTGACGGTGGCCATCTATACTGTCCCCATGGTAGGAAAACTGCTGCTATGTTCAGTGGGTTTTGCTTTGAACATGGGTTTCACAGAGTGTTTTCTACCAGTAAGTCATGCCCTCACCCTTGTGCAGTTAAGCAGCTCCCACTGCAGAAATGTGACAAGCGAGACGGAGCAGGCAGGGAACTTTAGAGAGGTGTTATGGAGAGGAGATACAGAGTTTCAGACCAGACAGCAAAAGAGATGGGGAGTTGATAAGACAAAGATAGAAAGATAATATAAGGCTTGGGTAGCCACAAAGAAAGCAGCTTAAGTCAAAGTGAGAAACAGAAAACTACATAGCAAGCACTTCAGAGGAGGCTAGCTGAGATCAGCTGTGTACACAGCCACTCTTCTCCCGGTGGTGGTTGACAGACTTGCTTGCATACACATCTGGAGAGCACAGGTACTTTTTAATTAAAGTTGATGCTCATATTGCAGACAAGAATCACTGCTGCTTTCCCTTGGTACAGCTCATTTTGGGTAGAGTCATTCCTTATGTCATTATTATTAGAGTAATTTTTCCCCCTTACCCTTTTAAGACACTTAGATGGGAGACACTAGGATGACTTGTTTGGAATGGATTAATGTAAAACAAGAACAACAACAAAAAGGACTAGGAAAAAAGAGAAGAAACAAAAAAATAAGCAATGTACATGATCAATGCTGAACTGCTAAAATGTCAAAGAATATAATTCAGTTTATTTGACAAGTAAGATATCCATTATCTATGAGAATAGTGTAATCTTTATTCACAAAATCAAAGTGACAAGTTGAAAGCTGATTAATTCTAAAGCTGGATTGAGATTTCACAATTATATTATCTCAGCTAATTTCCTATTGGTCTGTCACAATTCATTATTTGGTTGCCAAACTTGACCAGAGAACTTTTCAAGACTAAATCTGAAGTTTATTTTTCATATGAAGACAATTTTAAAGCCTAATTCTTCTTCTTTTGAAAAAAGCCTGCTTGACTTTAATTAGCAAATAAATGTCTCATCCATTTACAGAATTATTTTGAAAAGCCTGAAGTAAATAATTCAAAAATCACAGATGAAAACAAGTTTTGAAAAGATCCTTCTTTATTTTCAAGTATTTTCAAGTAGCATTCTAGCTCTGTGTTTGAAGTAATGTCTTTTAAAAATGTCTCAGTATTTAAATGAAAAGACTTGTCTTCAAAAGTTTTACAAGACATGATATCCAAACACCCCTTCTTCTCATTACAATTTTGTTAGGTGTCACATGCAAGTTTTGAGGTGTTATCACTCATCAAAACACATACAACTATACTCTAGAAATGTAGAAATACCTGCACACATCAGCTTAGTGCATATAATTTATTAATAAATCATTCCCTGCCTGGTGAAAGGCATGTGGCTAAACTGCAGCTTCCCAGACAGAGACTACATTGCCAAGAAATTCCTCATGGGTACCAAGTTTGGGAAGAAGTGATGGGAGGAAGGTCTTTCAGTAGAAAAAGCGAATGAATAGCAGCCACACCCGGAGGAGGGAGGCTGCCTGGAGAAGAATAGAACAAACAGCTCAAATTTCTCCTTGGCTCCAAATGGAGTACATGGATACCTGCTACTTTGGTAGCTACATCCAATAGGCCCTGTCCAAAAGATTAGATTTCCACTGTATCATCAAACATGCTGGTTACTCCAGGGCCGAGTAGCGTGCACAACATCGGTTCTGCCCACATCTCTTGGGATGCCCTTTTTCTCAGAGGGCAAAATTTCCTATGCACAAAGACAATGCATGAGTACTAAGAAATAAAAATCCAACTTAGTCACAAATCAGAGCAGAATCCCAGAGATGTAACCTGTAACACGAACTAAACTATGTGGTTGGTGGAGATTGAAAATTATAAGAATAAAGGAACTTTAATGTTATAACAATTTTCAATCCTATGGAAAGAGAAAGAGTGGAAATTTGGGTAACTATTGGTACCTGTAGGAAAATAACTGAGTCGGCATTTATTTTTTGCAAAATTCTTCTTTAGTTAAACTTCCAAATGTTTTCAAAGTTGTCGCTTAAACTGAAATATAACCCTCAACAAGAAATGTGGCACCTGAAGGGTTACAATGTAATAACAACTGGAGAAAAAACATATTTTAACAACGATCATCAGAAATGTACTTTATTGCATCCCAGAGTAATGTCTTATATAGCACTGAAGAAATATTATTTCAGAGCTGTTCGTATATAAATGTTCTTTAATAATCTGGAGGGTGGAAAACACTTTCCAAATTGACACTAGGTTGGGATGCTGTTCTAGGAATATCTGAATAAGGACATAAAAAGGAACTGTCAGAAGTTAAAAGCATAGGCAAGCAAAGCATCAATCTTTTGCCTTTAATACATAATCTGCTACAGCTGAAAAATAGCAATAATAAAGCTACTTCCCAAAGGAGAGATATTTGGCTATTGGAGAAAGATGACAGAGTAAATATGAAAAACAAGTTACACAAATCTTCAATGTGAGACATCAAGAAAAATGCCAAAGACCTGGGTATCATCACAGGCAGGATACTGTTTCTCAGCATCACGGTGTTGTAATGTGGTTACAGCACAGGACTGGAAGGTCTCCAGTCAACGTCCCCAGGGCTAGTGACTTTTTGCACGATTATGGGAAGTTGCTTTTAGAACAACTTGAAAATATCTCATCTATTTCTCACAAAATCAAAGATGACAGCATTAAAAAAAACACACATGGAACACTTCACACGTCAGACACGCAAATTTTAAACTTAACAGCATGTGTAACAGCAATGCTGACTTGCCACTCTCTTAGCATTTGTTAGCTATTAGCAGTTAATTTGTCACAAGTGTGAAGTTCTGATACAAGCCTAGGAAAGGAATATGCCTCTACAATATAATTAGCATTTTACAGTTTTGTTTTCGTGACAGGGCAAATTAACCGAATATATGAAACAAATATGCGTTTTTTCTTTATTTTCAAAACAAACGATGAATAGATGGTCTGATGGAGACAATGAAATACGACATAGAAAAAAAATCAAACAAAATCAGCAAATAATATATTTAGCTAAGTATATAGTTTAATGTATTAAAAATAAAAATAATTCTTTACTGATGTCTTAATATGCTTTAATCCAAGGAAAATTTTTATTCAGCCTCTTTTCTGGAGGTAAAAAAAAATATTGGTGAGAAGAAATAAAACAGCTCAATCAGTAGGAAACAGCAAAACTTTCAGCTGCGCTTTAATTCTCATACTGCCTTTCATACTAACTGTATAGTAACCTTCTTAAGACGGGCAATCCAATTCTTGCTCTTAGTCACTAAAGCAAATCACAAGTAAAACCTGTACAGATTA
Organism: Melanocharis versteri; assembly: GCA_013397845.1. Classification (NCBI taxonomy): domain Eukaryota; kingdom Metazoa; phylum Chordata; class Aves; order Passeriformes; family Melanocharitidae; genus Melanocharis; species Melanocharis versteri. Next base: position 1,222,974 of record VZTG01005545.1, on the reverse strand, counting down.
GTTCCTGTGCTCTGGAATGAAACCTGTTCAACAGCAACATCAAGGCTAATATTACCTTGGAAGAGTACAGGACTACCTAGGCACACCTAATGAAAAGGACTACTCTGTCTACTTTTGAAATTGAAGCATATGAGGCTGCTTAGACTTCAAGACTCCCCTGCCACATAAGGAAAAAGTTCTTTTTATAACCAAATGCAGGTTGTTTGAGAGGCTGTAGAAAGGATGGAAAGTCCTAGAACAGGGAGGTTACAGGCAATTCTGGCAGTCTCTTTTTGTACAGCCTAAAGAATAGAGGAGAAAAGGAGGCTCAGGAAAGACCTTATCACCCCCTACAACTGCCTGGAAAGGAGGATGTAATCAAGTCAGGGTTGGTCTCTTCTCCCAGGCAGCAGCAACAGGACAAGAAGACACAGCCTAAAGCTGCACCAGGGAGGGTTTAGGCTGGACATTAGGAAGAATTTCTCCACAGAAAGAGTGATGAGGCATTGGAATGGGCTGCCCAGGGAGGTGGTGAAGTCACACTGGAGGTGTTTAAGAAAAGACTGGATGTGGCACTTACTGCCGTGGTTTAGTTGACAAGGTAGTGATGGATCATAGGCTGGACTCGATGATCTCAATGGCCTTTTCCAACCTAGTTAATCCTGTGATTCTGTAGCACAAACATTCGGGAAGAATGAAATATGTCTACACTTTTCTCATTCTTAATCTCTGAGATTGGGTAGCTTTATCACTTTCCTCATGATATATGGAAAAAAGGACAAACAAAAGCCCAAGTTTAAATCTTGGCTAGCAAAATGGTAAGGGGAACAACTACATTACACATCTTCATGAGGGGAAAAAGGACAAAATCAGGAATGTGTTTTCATTCAAGAAAAAAAATGGAATGACTTCTCAAAAATAGTTAATTTAGCTAATTCTTTACACTTGTGATTACTTGTTCAATGCAAAAATTCTCTGTTCCAGTCTGCAACAGTCTCAGTGATTAGAACACAATCCTAGAATTTATGATTTTGCAGTATCCTAATAACATTACTTGCTTAACTTTGAATAACAGCAGAGTAACACCGTACCCTTGCCCAATAAAGGTACCTTGAAACTTCCCAAGGCAATGACTAAAAATAACAAACAGAATAAACCACTTTCCCAGTACATGTCTTTGCTTGGGATACCGTCCCTCCCTCATATATTAATACTGCCAGAAGATGACAGCAGTAAAGTAACCTACAATGGGCCATTCAGGACTTAGGTATCTCTGGCTGAAATCCACAGTACTTCCACAAAATAGAAATACCTTGCTTCTTTGGGGAGAAGAAAGAATAAAGGTGGGTATATGGCTGCTCCTCTATAGTTTTCTTGTAAGGCTGGATGCAGACTCTCATTTAAGTGGAAAGATATAAAAGTAAGTGTATTTAAATGAGCAAAAATCTTTGCAGACAGCTTCTTATACTATTTTAACAATGTTTTACTTCACTTTAATTTACCCTTGTTCATCTCAAAAATAAAATATTTCTACCAGACGTAAGTATATTCAGGATGAGATTTGGAAAATTATTCCTCACTAATTCTTCACATTAAAAATACGGATAATGAGCATAGTTTAAGGTTTTGTTAATGTTTTTTTGAGTCTAATATTAATCCTAATTTGAGAACAAGGCCTCAGACTGCAAACCAAGTTAGTGTCACTCCCAACATTACTTTAAACAAACCAGAAACTCTCAGTATGCTATATGAATGGTCCCTATTAATTTAATCTTCTGATTTATTTCTTCTTTCACTACTGTATTGTTATCAGTGTTTCTGGATATATGGCTATCCAAAGTTGATGATCTATTACAATTTTCAATAGTCTTTGAAAGCTTTAGAGTACAAACTGGAACATGACACACTTACTATTCTGGCTATGCCATGTATTTGCTGTTCCAAGGAAAGTCCACCCATATTTACCCAAGATACTACTATCCTTAGAAAACACAGTCTTGGGCACAATGAATAAAGCTTGTTAGAAAGTTGCTGCTGAAAATTCCAAATGTACCACCTACAGTCAACACTCCGGTACTTGAGAAAGGTTACTATATACTAGCTGCAATATGTTACCTAGACAGTAAGAAGAGCTTTGGTTGAGATGGATCCAGGTAAAGAAGTTTGTCATCTGTTTTTTGAAAAAGCAATTAACTAAACCAGGCAAATTTGCTTTTGCACTTGCATGCATTTCATCACTTTTACTATTAACATTGAAAGTCTTAAAAAAGTAATACTTTTTGGATGTAAGAAGACACTTCTATTCTCATTCCATTTAAGAGGTACTGAGAGCTTGAACTGCAAATCTGAGACTAAGAGAAACACCTCTACTAGAATATCCACAGCTTAATAATAACTTTCAGAACAAATATTTAAGTTCAACACACTTTTCTTTGTTCTGTAAGCAAATCACCAGATAACATCTGTAAACAAAGCCAGGAGTTAAACTTCAGAGTGCAGTTTCTCAGCAACCCTGCACAAGCTAGGTAACTACGTTTAAGCCAGTGAGAGGTAGGAATATTTCGATGAGAAGCAAGAATGATTCCTTCCACATTACTGCTTGCCCATGGTAGAGGTTAGCCTTGTGAATAAAAGGACTTGACACTTAACTGAGGATGAAGAAACTAAGTGTAATTTATTTGGTTTAAGATTTTCATCTATTTGTTCTTATAGCTGGGGAGTTGATTTCTAAGGTTTTCAGGGGTCCTTGACCTGCTTTGGAGATAGTTTCCTATGTATTTGAAGCATCCTATATATTTGACATCTCTAGATACCACAAATTCCTCTAACAAATGTATCTGCTGTTGTTACATGTAATACTTGAAATTATACGAGTTAAAGGAAACAAAGGAGTAGAGTTGGTTTTCTACTTTTCTTTGGGTTTTTTTCCACCGTCATTGCACTGTGAGTTATGTGATGCTTTTTAAAGGCAAATGGACCAGCACAGCAACTGTGGGATCAGCAACAGCTCAATGTCTGGATGCTTCCCAGGACCATAAGATCCTTATACCAGAACGTGTCTACTACATATGCAAGATGTAACTTATACTACCAGAGATCCCGTGGTCAACTTCACAGCGAAACTGAGCTTGCAAGAATAATGCTTCAGATACCTGTTGCCATAAAGAAGCCCTCCAAGGCTATTAGTTACTAAACTCCTGAGAACTAGCATATTTTTAAAAGGCTGAGATATTGACCCTGGCAGACAGCTAACTCCCATCCAGTCACTTGCTCCCTCCTTCCCATTGGGATTGGAGGGGAAATTGAAAGAGCTAATGTCAGAAAAACTTGCCATTTGAGATAAAAACAGCTCAATAAATGGGCAATTACTCAGCATGTCCCAAAAGCAGATTTAATGCCCAATCACTACCCAATCAACACTTACTTCGGCAATAACCCCCCCAGCTTTAGTACGGAGCACACCGTTACATGTTGTGGGTTATCTCTGATCAATTGGAATCAATCGTCCCAGCTGTGCCACTTCTGAGCCTCTTGTCCCCCACCAGCCTCCTTGAATGAGGAGGCAGTGTGAGAAACTGAGAAGGCCTGGATGGTGTACAAGCACAGAGCAGCAGTAGCTAAAACATGCATTATAAACACTGTTTTGGTCACAAATATAAAACACAGAACCATGACTAAAACTAATGTCACAGAATCACAGAATCATTTGACACAGAATCATTTAACTTGGAAAAGACTTTCAGGACCAGTGAGTTCAACCTTTGATCACCACCATGTCAACTAGATCATGGCATTAAGTGCCATGTCCTGTTGTTTCTTGAACACCTGCAGGGATGGTGACTCCACCACCTCCCTGAGCAATCTGCTCCACTGCTTAAACAACCCCTTCAGTGAAGAAATTCTTTCTGATGTCCACCCTGAACCTCCCGTGGTGCAGTTTGAGTCTATGTCCTCTCATCCTGTCACTGGCTGCCTCGGAGAAGAAGCCAAGCCCCACCTTACTATGACCTCCTTTCAGACAATAGTAGGGAGCAATAAGGTGTCCCCTGAGCCTCCTTTCTCCAGGCTAAATACCCCCACGCTCAGCAGCTCCTCATGGGACTTACCCTCTAGACCCCTGATCAGCTCCGTTGCCCTTTTCTGGACATGTCCCAGCACCTCAATGTCTTTCTTGAAGTGAGGGGCCCAGACTGGAAATAGAACTGCAGGTGCAGCCTCACCGGGGCCAAGTATAGGGGGACAGTCACTTCCCCAGTCCTGCTGGCCACTCTTCTTGACACAAGGCAGGATGCCATTGGCCTTCTTGGCCACCTGGGCACACTGATGGCTCATGTTCAGCCAGCTGTCAATGAGCACCCCCAGGTCCTTTTCCCTGGGCCACTTTCCAGGCACTCTGTCCCCAGCCCGTAGTGCTGCATGGGGTTGTTGTAACTGAAGTGCAGGACTTGGCACTTGGCCTGGCTGAACCTCACAGCTGGCCTCAGACTATCAATCCACCTTGTCCAGATCCCTTTGCAGAGCCTGCCTGCCCTCCAGCATATCAACATGCACCCAACTCAGCATCATCCATGAACTTACCCACTGTACAGTCAATCACCTCACCCAAATCATCAATAAAGATATTAAACAGGACCAGGCCTAACACTGAGCCCTGGGAACACCACTAGTGACCGGATGCCGACTGGATGCAGCATCATTCACCACCACTTTCTGGGCCTGGACATCCAGTCAGGTTTTCAACCCAGGGAAGAGTGCATCTCTCCAAGATGTGGGCTGTCAGCTTTTACAGGAGAATGCCATAGGAGAAAGTATTAAAGGCTTTGCTGCAGTCCAGGTGGATAACATCCACCGCCTTTCCATCATCCATTAGGCAGGTCGGTTGTTCATAAAAGGAGATCAGGTTGGTCAAGCAGGACTTACCTTTCTTAAACCCCTGCTGCCTGGGCCTGATACCTTGGTTGTCCTGTATGTGCCATGTGATCACACTCAAGATGATCTGTTCGTAACGGTGCTGGGCACCAAGGTCAGGCTGAAAGGCCTGTAGTTCCTTGGAACTTCCTTACAGCCCTTCTTGGGGATGGGTGTCACATTGGCCAACTTCCATTCATCTGTGATCTCCCTGGTGAGCCAGGACTGATGACAAATGATGGAGAGCAGCTTAGTGAGCTCTTTCGACAGTTCCCTCAGTACATTTGGATGAATCCCACCCTGTCCCATAGACTTGTGAGGATCTAAGTGGCACAGCCAGTCACTAACTACTTTGTTCCAGATTGCAGTGGGTCTATTCTGCTTTTTGTCCCTGTCTACCAGTTTAGGGGGCTGGTTGTCTTTACTGTCAAAGATGGAGGCAAAAAAGGCATTAAGTACCTCAACCTTCTCCACATCGTCAGTGATGTTCCCCCCAGCTCCAATAAAGAATAGAGATTTTCCTTGGCCTGCCTTCTGTTCTTAATGTATTTATAAAAACACTTTTTATTATCTTTTACAGCAGTAGCCAGATTGCATTCTAGTTGAGATTTCACCTTTCTAATTTTCTTTCTACATGACTTAATATCATTGTAGTCTTTCTGAGTTGTCTGCCCCTTCTTCCAAGGGCCATGAACCTTCTTTTTTTATCTGAGTTCCTGCAAAAGCTCCCTGTTACCAGGCCAATTTTCCTCCCTGATGGCTCACCTTTTGGCAAATAAGGAAGGTCTGCTCCTCTGTCTTCAAGATTTCCATCCTAAAGAATGTGCAGCCTTCCTGGACCACTTTATTATTAAGAACTGATCACCTTAAATTCACAGCCATGAGCCTGCTCTGTTGCAGATACATTCTGTACTTAGGTATCTTATCTTCCATTCTATATCTCTGTTTCACAAGATTTGTATGATAGTGTATTATCAGTCACTATATATTCTGATTTATGTTTTTCATCCACACTGACGCCAATCTGCATCAGCTGGAGAGAACAAAGGTGCTTGAACAACCTCCTTCTACTTAAAATCTCCACACTTCTATGTGATGACAGCACCAATGAAACAGAAAACAAAAACTATTTTGCATCAGTTCTACTGCAATCACACCTAAGCAGAAACGGAAAATATCTTATGAAAGCAAGAATGCAAATCTGGAGTTTCATGCTTAGATCTCCTTGGCAGGAAAAGAAGTCCTGGAAGCCTTTGGAGTTCCCAAGAATAGTTTGCGGAAACCCTTTTAGGGAAAATTTTCTTTCATGCAAGGAAGATCCTACCAAAGATCCTAAAGTCATAACACAAAAAAGAGGAGCAATACAGTGATGTGCACACACGTCATGGATGGATCTCCACCTATTCTTCATACTCCATTTTAATAGTGGATGACTGCTGTGACAACACTTTAAAGAAACTAAGATTATGTAACTCTGGATCTGCACCATATTCCAGCTCAGACACACTTCCTACCAATCTTGAATTCTGAGTGCAATTTCAACAGCACTGTGCAAGATATGTACTGTGCTTATGATGATGTTCTGCATTAAATAGTCCTTCCATTTCTCCTTAAAGATGCATTTCAAAGATGAATGAGGAAATTGCTGAAGTAAGTTCAAGTCCTACTTTTATCTGTGCTGATAATTGCTTTTTAATGAAACTTATGTCATTGATTCAGCAGGAGCAAAGTTTCCTTTTACTTGGAAAAAGGTTTTCAGCATAAGAAGTCTAATTCTCCCACACTCACATCAGTGCAGAACAAGTTAGCAGCTGTTCATCTCATGTTCATGGAGTCTTAAGAAGAGAAGTGCAGGAACATAAGTTTGGGCTGAAAGGAGAAGTAACACGTATGTTGTCACTACACTGTCTTTGCCACTCCTTGACAAACATAGCCAACAGCCTCACCATCACACATTCTGGCTAAGTAAACAAGCCACAGTCTCCTCCTCGGGTTTCTAACATCAGAGATTTGATGATTGCTTGTATAGCAGTACAAGTAATTTTTAAAGCAGGTTAAACATATACTCATCAGTGCAATCTACATCTGTGATACTCATTCCTTTACTTCTACCTCTGAATTTCTCTATCTTGATTATTTTCCTTCAGGAAAAGGAAAAAAGAGAATTTGTCTTCAAGAGAGAAACCGGACTTTGCTGAAGTGTTTACGTTAATAATCTGACTGTATCTTTAAGAAAAATTACAGAATCACAGAAATGTAAATCAAGGTTATAAAAATAAACCTGCCAACAGCAATAACCTTATAAATGCATATATTTTCATTTGTAAAAAAAGCAACATCTGAACATTTCTTATAAAGACCCCCTAGTAATGCCATTAAGACATTAGTTTCTATCATAACTTTGCAAAGCTTTTGACACTGGATTCACAACAAACCTATAATTAGAGGTCTGCCTTGATGCCAGAAACATTAGAAGGCTAATCATGCTATACTTGTGCTGGCTGGAAAGTTTCAATGAACCACATTTTGCACTGCCTTTGACTATGTTGACTAACTGTGAAATCATCTGGCAAAATCAATTATCACGTACGCAACATGGATCCACTCTTTAACTTTCTCCAATACCTATAATGTCTGAAAAGCGGAAAGCACAGAAAAAATGTATTTGTGCTCTCAAATTCTATTCAGCTGTATATGTATACATGCATGCAACTTGAAACTGGTTTACTATTTTACCACATCAAAACTAGCCTACAGTAGCTGCAAATTCTCCCCTGCTAAGTTAAAAACCTCAAATACAGACACATACTTGGAGAAAATACCTACTCTGGGAAAAAGACCATCTGAAAAAACCTTTCACATCTAACTCTTGATAGAAAAGAATTCAGGAAAGTTTGTATCCCTCCTATTGCTGACTTTGAATTGTAAGGGAATATCTGACTCATTGTGATCAGAAATTTACATAAAAAGCACTAGAAGCAGTTGCATAATGCTCCAGAACTTAATTTTATTTGTGAGCTCATTGTCTGGTACTTCAGTAATCAGAAACAGAAAGAAGGCTTTCCTTAAGTGTTGTGGTTAAATGTTTAGAGACCATGAGAGTCTTATATATCATAAAAAGGAAGAGCACTGTTCCCCAAACTCCAGTTAAGCAGTAAACAATACTGCTCAGTGACTGATACCAGGGTACAGAAAATAGACAATTTTTTAATCTTTCAACTGGAATTCTAGCTGAATTTGGGTTTTGGTTATTCATCTGTTTCACTTCTCTCACTTTCAATGACTACTCAAAGAATTGTCTTTCCTATGGCTCTCAAAAATTATAAAACATACCACTTATGGTTGTCAGACAGGACTATGTAACACCATGTGAGCAGATTAGAAGAGTTTAACAAAAAGATAATTTTTAGCAGTCTGACAAAACTTTCATGATGAGATTTTCCACTATTGAAGCTGGAACCTGGATCAAAAGGCTACTTAATCAAGGCTTGTAGTCCAATGAATTTTTTAATGTCTCATCAATATGAAATGCTGTCATCAAGGACTGATAATAAACAGCAGTGATGAGAGCACCTATCATGGCCAGGTGAATTGACTTAACAGAGACTACCTCTCCTCTAGCCTGGCTAATTGCCCTCAGCTTCCAACAATCCTAAGATCCCGCTGACTGTCAGAAAACTTCAAATGAACGGACACTTCATTCTGAAACAGCAAAGCATGAGAACTTCAAACACCAGCATTTAGTTTGTTTTCTGTTCTGTTTTAACGCACACTTCATCTCTTCCCACAGGTTAAAAACTTGTTTTGCACTAAATGAAAAACATTATCAAATGCAGTATATAGTGAGGATTCATGCTCCATGTTTTTACAACTATTTCTTCTCAAGAAAAGAAAGTTTTCCCCTAGAAGATTCTACACACATGCTTTCAGTTCTACCCTGAGAGAGAAGAAATGAAGCATGTATGACAATTGCCCTGAGGTACGGCAATCTGAAGGATGAGCATGTTGTGTAACAGCACCCAGAGACTCTACATAACAGTTAAAACAGAAAGTGAAGTAAAAATTGCTCCAAATGAATCTGTAAAATTATTATCCTTCATCACAGTACAATTCTGAAAGCTGCAAAGTTTATATTGCTCATTTTCACAATTTTACACTGGAACCTTTAACTACTGGCAAGATCTAGCATGTCATGCAGTAAGATATTCTCCATGCTCCATCATGCCCAATGGCACTTGGCTGGGGCATGACTTGGTTCTGGCCAGGAGACGGTTAACTTTTGCAGCAGCCAGGGGGGATGTGGCCACTAGGGTTATTTGGTACCACCTCGAGGCATGAAGGGGAGAGGGGTGTAGTTTGTGGGACTGCTGGTTTGCAGGACTCTGAGGCCAGGTGCTGGGTTCTGCTGTGAGCAATCGCATGTGAATTGTTCACTTATCTTGCACACTCTGTTATTAGTGTTGTTGTTACTGTTGGTATTCTTATTTCACTGCTGCTCCCAGCAAACGTTCTTATCTCAGCCAACGATCTTTCACCTTTTGTGCCTCCAATTCTCCTCTCCAGCCCAATGTAAGGGAGCGGGAAGACGTGCAAAGAGCAACTCAAGGTCTCTAGTATCTAGTGAGAACAGCAAATTAGGGAACACCATTTCTAAACCATGACAGGTCACTAGATTGTAACTTGGAGATTAGCTGATGAATCATTAACAATGCTCCTTGCAAAAAGTGGCATCTCAGTAAGGTGAAACAGACTGAACTTACTTCACTACTGACATCTGCTAAAATTGCAGCACAGTAGGATGTGGCTACAACAACAACGAGTTTAGAATCAGAATAGAACCAAAACACAATAAATCGGGATTGCAGTCACTGACTGCAGCTTCTGTACCAATGACCTGACAACTTGGTTCAGACCCCGGTTTTCACAAATGAACATATCACCAGTTAGAGAAAACAATCCAAAATCTGCAGCTTCCTAAGAATCCTAAACAAAGTCCATGAAATTTGCAATGACACTGAGATACACTAAACACCTGACATTTGGTCACTAGTACCTGGAATCAACAATAACACACTCGATGTAAGCATTTAATTCTATTGATCTGAAATACATATACATATTAAGTGAATTGTCTAGCCTAAATTATCTTCCCATGAAGGAGTATTTCTGTGCTATCAGAGATGCTTTTCTGGCATCAAACATTCTGCCAGTTGACCACATCACTTCATGCTTTGGTTTATAAGTTTCCAGAGGTAGGAGAAAGTCATATTGAAAAGTCAGGGTACAGAAGAGCAAACACAATCGAGATTCCCTCTGGAAAAAGAGTCTTTACCTAAGAGCTGACACCTTACTCCAACTGAAAGCACAAGATGGTGCAGCAGTGCTTCTCTGTACAGTTTACGTTCCCTTCTGTTTTGCCTGCAGCACACAATACAGCAAATTTCAAATCAGTAGCAACAGGTGCATACCAGCACTCAAAATGCATAAACTGCAAAGAAAGATACTCCCAGTTGTCAGCATTCCCTTCTGCTACACTGCTACTGTGAGAGCTTTTTGAGATGATCTTTCAAGCCACCAATGAGAGACTTCAGGCTCTCTGTGTTTGCTGTTTTCAGTTCTTCAGGTATTTGCACTGAATAGTATCACAGCAGGCAATGAACCTTTTCAGTGTTCTTCTGTTGACTATCCAGCAGGAAACAGCAGCTGATCTGCCTGTCAAATATCTTTTATCCAATATGGTTAAATTACTCTGGATGTAGCACAGGCCTTCAACATAAGCAGAGAGTGTAAACTAGCACTTTTTCACTCTGGGAAGAAAATTAAGGCTTTGGCATTTTATTGAGCATCTGTGGGACTGGCAAAGGCAAGTAATAATGAATCATAATGGATGCCATGGCAAAACAATGCCAGTGTGTCGGATCAAACAGGACTGAAACTCACCAACTCACTAACTTTTTGTTTGTGAGAAAAGATGTAAAGTTGTCTCCACATTGCAAAGTTTAGACATAAGAGATTCTGTTTCTAATAACTTTGGAACGACAAGAATTGTTGTCTCTCAAAAATCTTACACTCATTAAAAAGCAATTTAGGAGGTTATTGAAATAAATTATTTATGTAGTGGGATGCATCATTGAAAAATGTTGAAGAGGCATCCAAAGAGTGACTCAGTATCTCCAAAACAGAAATAACAGCTCACTTTTACTTTTTCTTATGTAAGTTTAATAAGAACTGCATTAAAGTCAACTGGTATTATTTAAAGGAGTTTTTTTAGAAGTCCCTCTGTTTTATAAAAGTACCCATTACCATAGTAAAACCTAAGCTTTGAAATATCATCTCTAAGAAATTTCTTGTGAAACAGAAAAAGTAATTTTTGTTTGGTCAAAATAAAAAAATACTACGAACATTTCTGTTTTATTCCTGAGGCTGTACAACAAGCACAGTACCATTTCAGTGATCCCATTTGCATTCTGTTATGGACCTGTGACTGATAATGCCTAGTTTTATAAACATAGATGTTAACAAATAGCAGTGGAATAACAGAAAAATAATAAAGCAGTAAACCAAAACAAGATGCTTTGCATAGCAGAAATTACTTCATCCACAGCTGACTGCCTCTGAGCAAAAGGAAACTCTAGTGTAGGTCTATTCCATTTAGAAGCTTTGCGATTTGCTGGCAATTTGTAGAAACCAAAGTAAACTTCTGGCAGTACGCCTACGTACCATAGTAGTTAAGGAAACTATCATCCCACCCATTTTGACTACAAGCCTTGAAAGGTTAGTCTCATGTTTCTTCCTACCCTCCTGCTCTCCTTAGCTAATAGAAGTTTTAATGTAAAACTTCCAAAATATAATTTTGGAAAGTGCCACTTTGGTGCTCTTACTAAAGCAATCTGCAGTTAATTTTTTTCTCTCTCCTTTCTGTTCACCAATAAGCCTCAGCAACAGAAAGTCTTCACTCTAATTAAAAGTGAAAAGCTAGCACACAGATCCAATACTCTGATGTTTCACAGCTGCATGCAAAGCTGCCCAGACACCTGTTTATTTTTACAGCAATTCCTTTGCTCTTTATCATTCCATCTGTTAAGGCTGGATTATAAAATGAGGCAGAATAAACTAGATCATCTTGAAAGTAACGGCACATCTGTACATCCCACCTTCACTGAAAAACACAAATCACTATTATGCAATGTTATCTGTCCAGCTGCTACCGCAGCAAGCACACAACTCCCAAAGCATTTTAGTTGTGTAAAGGACAAGGTTTCATCCTTTGTAGTTTCTTTTCTGCAGCCAGAAAGTATTAAATGCTTTTCATAATTAAAAAAAAAACAACAACCCAAACCTCAAGAAAACAAAATGCATAATCAACATATTGACGACTAGTAGGATTCTCCTCCTCCAAATGATGCAATTCCACAGAAAGGTTTCTTTCTGCCAAGTGCCTAGCTAAGAAAATGTTACCAACAGATAGCTGCCCTCAAATATCCAATGAACAGAAAGGTGACCCACTTCCTGAGGTGAGGTGTTCTCCCTGATTTTCCCCAAGCCTTAACTAGAGCACATCTGAAGAGCAGAGCTGGAATGAGAACTATCAGAAAGCAGAGCTCTGAAGGAGAGACATGTCATTCACTGAGATATCTCCAACTAGTCATGTGACACAGATATAACCTGCCAGAATTCCCACTTCTGTGTTTCCATCAAACTCCAAATGAAAAATCTCCATCACTTTAGAAGACATCGTTGGAGGGAAAAAAAAAGGCAAAAACCTCCATTAACTTGCCTACTTCAATAAAAAAAATTCTTCAAAGTTCAAGAGAATCAGAAACTAGGACAGTTGTCACACATAATAACCCCCTAATATTTCAGTGAAATTATATTTAAGAAAAGTAAGTAATCCCATATATTCTGCCTCACAAAGGGGTTGAAAACCGTTCATTTCACATTCCCAGAACTCTCAGACTAATTTTTATGTGTTTTCAGATAATTTCAAATGCTTTCAAAGAGTCATATGCATGCATGGAGAAGACAAAAATAGGTATTTCACAAAGATTTTAATGCAGATCATTCTGCTTTATGAGGAATCAAGTTTTTTAGAGTTTCATAGATGAATTGGTACTTTCTACCTGATGATTGAAAATGTCAAGGGTGTCATAGTGCCTTACTTGTTCTCGTTGCTGGCATCATATCGAGGCATGGGGTCAAAATCATTTCCATTTACATCAAAACTGGCCTGTGAATCCTGTATCCAACAAAAGAAAGAAAACGAGTCGCTAATTAATTAGTCATTGACTCATGTGGCCCATACATTCGTTAGCAGGTTCCTACAAATGAGTAATTAGGCTAATATTCCTGTGGTTTTATGATGACTGTCTTTTAGGAAAGAGTTATATATGGGAATTATATATTTTATTTTAATTTTGGAAAACAGAGAAGGATAAAAAATGCTCAGAAAAAGTATAGGTCTGGCATTAGGGAGGAAATCGAAAATGGTGTTTCATTTAACCAGAAGACTACTTTTCTTCTAAGAACCTTTTGGAAGTTAAGAGAGTTCATTCTCCAAACTGGGATTTTGCTGAATGTTTTAAGATTCAAGAAATTATCTGCATGACTATAACTGAAAATTCAGCCATTGTTTCAAGAAATAAGAATAATATAATTTTCTTAAGAATACTGTTACAAAACTACATCGTGGAAAGCAACAGAAACTGCTTCCTCATTTCCTTGGGACTATAATATAATTATTTGGGAATATAATTGTTTCAAATATCTGCAAGATATCTCTCTTTTTGTTCCATATTTATCAGGATTCTTACAGCTGAAAATAGTTTATAGAGTGAACAGCTGCTGGTTTGTATGGCTCCCATTAATTGATGCAGTAGCATGTGGTGTGTTGACATGGCAAGCAGCAATTTTTAAACTCTTGTTTGTTCAAAACCAGTTACACATCCACCTCAAATATTCCTATTTGCAGCCACATCACCTATAATTTGAGATACAGAAGGCATTTGTGACCAAACGAGCAATGTGTATTGCTTGCAACTTTTGGAGAATTCCTTGTTGGTGTGAGGAAAGGGAGAGGGGAGTGATAAGGAAATAAATAGCTGCTTTAAATTCAGTGGTAGGACAGTACTGGAGTGAAGTGACATGATACTACCTGGGTCATTCACTGAAGAGATAAAATTATATCTGCTTTATTTAAATAATTTCAGGTATTAAAATGAAAGACGTGTCATGTGCTAGGATCAAACATACATTGACAAATTGGGCAATTGACCCCCACTTGTGTTTTCGCACCCTCCAAGCTGAGTTCCAAATGTAGCATGGGGAAGGATACATATGTAAATAATTTAAAATAAGTGACTTTAAACTGTGGACACCATTGTAGTTTTTAATGGGTCGTTAAAGATGTTTTTGTCACTATCTCTTACTGCTCTATCAAGAAGATAAGCTTGCTAGCAAAAAGCCTGTGTTTAGGGCTCTTTAACACGATCTGCACCTCTAATGGGAATGAAGGTACATGCATGCCTTGCACTGGTCACCTGCACCAGTCCAGCTCAATCCAAATATATTTGCTTGTTTTATTACTCTGTGTAGAAGTACACCTTGCACACTTTATTTCAGACAAATCATAAGGTCCTCGTGGTTACATGCCTTCAGCTAATGCCTACTTCCAAAAGACAGGACAAATCACTCCAGCAAAATATGGTCCTGATGCTCTGAACAGCTTCCAACTCCGACACTAACACAAGAAGTAACCCACTAGAGAAGAAGATTCTCCTTATGTTACCAGCCTCCATGATAGATTAAACCAGTCATTTAAATGTGGCAACCACAAGCAAACAGAAACCTCCGGAGGCAACATGAGACATAGAACACAGAAAACAAAGGATGCAGCTCTATCACAAGTTGTGAGGGGACTCAGTAGAGTTAAAAGAGATTTACTAGAAACACAGAATTCTACAACAGAATATTCTACACCTGTTTTTAACTGAGTGAATAATGAAAGGTCATATATTTTTCTTTTAATACTGCTTCTAGCAGTATGATAAATAGTTTTAAAAATTAATGCACAGAAGAATTACTGTAAAATTACTGTCTTCGAGAAAAGCTTCTGTCTCATTGACTAAATGTATTGGCCAAATATGGAATTCAGCTGCATGTGTTAACTGAAAAGCAGTGTATTCCACTTCTAAGTTCTGAGAGTGTGAAGATATTAAGGAAAAAAATTGCAGAAGAGACAAAAATATCCAGTAATTGGTTCCAGTCCTCCAGAAATTCAGGACTCACCTCCAAGATGGATCCATATATTAAATATGTTCAGATGAAACACAGTCTTAGCTAAAATAATACCTATTATCAAAACCTGTTTTCCTTCCTCCCTTTGGAGTTAACATTTGAGGAGACATTTGTATGATTCTTCCTCCTTCCCTCCTCTCTTTCTCCATCTTTCTAGTAGCAGCAAATTATTTTTGAATAATAACAAAGCAGGAAATCTGGACTCTCGTGGACACTCACATAATTCTGCATCAAGTCTGGGTGGTTTCTTTCAATGCCGTCATCCAGGATGGTGACCACAACATTCTTTCCAGTGTAACCTCTCTTCCAAGCACCTACTATATTCATATCTGATTGGCAATGGTGGGTGTTGTCACTGCAGTGCTGGGGAGAAAAGAGGAGATAAAGATGTTGCATATTGGTGATTGCTGAGCAGTGACGGGTTGAGATACTATCCTACTTACATTAACATCACCATTTAAAACCGCACATGAATATATTGATTTGAATAGGAATTATACAACATCAACACCTTTATTTAGACAGAAAACAATTAAAAAAGAAATGCAAACTGTATAAAAACTGCTAGTCCTGCTTATTTCTATTTCTGATTACTCTTCATGCTAAGCAATACAAAAGAGAAGCATTCAGCTATGTTGATTTTGAAATATTTGATTTTTTTTTCTTTTCCAAAAAACCAAACCATATGTGGATAAAAGTAGACAAATGTCTGTACTGAAATGGTCATGGAGAGAAAAAAAACCACCTTGCTTTTTAGAGCTTACATGCTGTGTACAATTTCTTGACAGAATGTTTGGAAACTAATCAAGATTCATTTCTATCTACAAAAGAAGGCTTTTGGCAGGTTTTGTGCAGTATCAGCAGGAGATGAGCCAGAGTTAAGAACCTGTAATGAAAACACCACTCTGAAAAACTTGCATCTTAGGGGGTTGGATGAATTATAGACAGTCTTGATTGACAGCAGCCCGGGGTACAGCTTTCAGAGCAACCAAGTCCAGTATGATGGAGAAAGAAAGTTTAGCGTACATTAAAACTGAAAGCCTCTTCCTAGACACAAATGCACCCAGTTCATGTGAAGAAATCTGGCTCGCCATGGCAATGAGACATGACCCTCAGATATTTGTAATGCCCCATTAGCCACTCTCTTATCCACCCGCACAGCCCTCCCCTGTGAAATAAGTTCAATGAGCCTTTCTCATCAGTACTGCTTTCCTGCAGCTCCTCCAGGCTCGGACAGAGCAACAGGCAAAAACAGAAAAAAGAGGGGGTACAGGGAAAGGTAAAAGCAAAGGGTGGGAGGATGAAAAAAGAAATTAAAGAAGGAACTTGTATCATAGCAACACTGGCCGTAGAGCATGCTCCATCTCAGCCCCACCACCTCATGTTCCCACTTCAGCCTCATGTCTCGTCACTCTACAACTTGTAAGGGGGAAATAGATTTGGAGGGGTGCACTCCACCTTGACTTAGTCTCCTCCTGTCAGCACACTGAAGAACCATTAGCAATTCTATCTGCAAACTGATTTCTATTAAATCATAATTTTCCTACTCCCTTTTCTCCAGTTTACCACCCAAATCAGAGGATTTAAGAGTGGTCGCTTGTTATTACTAGAGCAAGGTTATATTACTATACATAATATAAAGTCTCTCTCAGGGTCTTTCCCTTGTGCCTGCATATACCTATCTCTCTCTGTCTATCCATCCCCACACAAAGGACTTCAGGGACTGGCTCCAAGGAATGTGTAGCTTTTGTTCTCTGTGTTGCTTGGAAATGTTCATGCTGCTGGCTTTATGAAATTAATTACAGTGTAAACTTGCTGTCTGAATGTAATGGTTGTACACACGAGGATTTCGAATGTACAAACAAGATAGTTAAATGAATTTAATGTTTCCAGGTATGTTTGTCTTTTTCAAAATGCTACTAAATTAAGTTATCAGGAAATACCTGCAAAAGTTTTCAATATCATCCTCCACATTTTCTGATGTGAAGACAAAGAGACAGGAAGGTGGAAGCACCAGCCTTTAGCCACAGGGTAAACATCGAGTGAGCTACAATGGGCAATCAGGATTCCTGGCTCTGGCCTCCAGTCAGATTTACTGGGCCATTACACCCTGCCTTTATCCCCTTTTCTGAAATGCCAAGTGACCCTCGGCTTCTTTGCTTACTATCTTGTCCTCTCTTCCTACGGGATGAGCTTGTTATTTTGCTTTCACGCCAGGCAAACCACACAGGCTGAGCAAGCATATGGGTATTTTAATCCCCATTCCTCTGCAAGCTCTTTGGATCTCTGCCAGAAGGTCACCAGTACTTCCCTTAATGAGTCCACTGCCCTCACTTGCCTTACTTGAATATTTGCTTTTGTGGTGGTGGCTGAAGGGGCCTTTGCTACACGCATGGAGACAACCACAAAGGACATCTCTTGCCTTACTGTGTGCTTTGATGATCCTCTCAAGAGACACGTGAGGTCAAATTTATAAAGCAAGGGTAAAGCAGTCATAACTGTGGGCCCATTTGTAACTTTAGTACACAGCATATGTTAACATACGGATACAAAATGTGAAGATGGGAAAGAAGCATCCAAATGGGAGTAGTTCAACAGCAGGTGAAGGATTCTGTTATTATAATTACAATAAAAAACAACTTATCATGTCCTATTTAGAAGAGCATACGGGTTTCTTCACCCCTATTCCCTACTCTTCTTTCTTCTATTAAATTATTTCCTTTTTTATGTGTTTTTTAATCTCTGTCCTGTTTCTAACCTTATTTTTCTCTTCCAGTACTGTCTTTTACCCCTGAAACTCCAGTTTTGTTTAATTCAACATCTGATCTAAGATTCCTGTATTTTAATCACAAATTAGACTTTCCCCCAGACTTGTGTCTGATTTTCTCCAGATAAAATAGAATGGGCATTTTCCTCTTGAAGCAGTCTGATTTGTCTTTAATCAAGAACACTTCAAATCTTGGAGTGCAATTACTCTCCAAGTACTATCTCATATGGTGTATGGTGTACGGTATATAGTATATGGTATATGATATATGGTATAGACGTGCCATTCCACATAGAACAGCATCTAATATGCCACCTACTACTTGGCTTCACTTGCACTCTTTCCTGTCCCCTTGGACTGGTTTTGGCTGGGATAGAGTTAATTCTCTTCACAGTGGCTAGTATGGGGCTGTTCAGGATTTGTGATGAACCGAGTCTGGATAAAACAGGTATGTTTCCGTTATTGCTTAGCAGTGCTTACCAGAGCCAAGGCCTTTTTTTCTCTTCGCATCACTCCCTCAGTGAGGAGGCTGGGGATGGGCAAGAAGTTGGGAGGGGACACAGCTGGGACACAGGTGACCTCAACTGACCAGACCATAGGATGTCATGCTCAGTACTTAGAGCTGGGGGTGAGAAGAAGGAAGGGGAAAATGTTCCAAGTGATTGCATTTGCCTTCCCAAGTCATTTTTACACGATAGAGCCCTGCTTCCTGGAGATGGCTGAACACCAGAGAAATGCTGAATGAATTCCCTGCTTTGTTTTGCTAGTGTGTGCAGCTTTAGCGTTCCCTATTAAATTGTTTTATTTCAATGGATACGTTTTCTTGCTTTCAACCTTCTGCTTCTCTCCCTGATCACACTGGTGGGAGAGCAACCACCTATGTGATGCTTAGCTGCTGGACTGGGTTAAAATTTCTCTTTCCTTCAAAAAACATTTCCTGCAACGAAATTTCCAGGATTCCATTCTATAGTTTTTCTTTAATCACCTGCTGCTTCTCTACCACCAATCCAAATTACATTGTCAGCTTGCTAGCAGAGGGCTGGTTGTTAATTAATTTGGAAGCACTTTTTCAATTTACAGTGTTACCCAAATAAAAAACTACTAAACATCTGTCATGATAATAAAAGTTATGTGATCCAGAGTGACTGAATTTTGTATCAATGGGCAAGTACTGAATTTTATGGTTCATTTTCAATCTATTTTCCCTGTTCCTTCTTTTTAGAATAAAAACAGCCTTTGCCATGACCACGTACAAATACAGTGGTTGAAAGTTTCTATTAGATCTGTCAATCTTTGAACTGAACAATTTTCTGAATTTTAAAGGAACCAGTATAAAACAGACTATTCTACTGTATTTTCTGCCTCTCAAAAACAGATAAAGTAATTCAGAACTTTCCTGCATTGGTACCATGACTAGACAACTGCATTAAATCAGCACTATTTCAACATATATTGTTTTCATCCATTGCTTTCAGAATACCATCAAAAGGAATAAACAAACTCTTGCCCAGTTATTTAGAGTAATTTTACTGAGATTTTAAAAGGGTGTTCAAAGGATGAAGTTTTTCTTTGGACTGTTTAATTTGAAAATGTTAATGATACAACCACTGGTATTTAATAGAAACAATGTACAAGGTGGAAAAACTTCTGAAGTACACATTGGAAGAAAGAGGGCTATTGTATGAAAAATTTCAAATGCTGAACTTTTCCCATACTGGAAATTCAACACTATGATCATAAAAAGACAAAATATATCTTATTCTAGATGTATCTTTGATACCTTTGGACAGACATTTTGGAAGCCTGCCTTTTCACAATTAACAAACAGACATAACATTAGAAAGATTTTCTGAATTTTGTATGTCGCAGTCAGTATCAGACATGGACATGGATTCTCATAGTTATTTTGTGAAATTGTCTCTAAAAACTACCTTATGGTCATTATCCTTATCTTAATGTGTCTGCTGCACTAATTTTTGTAGTTGGAGTCTTGGTATGTCCAGCATGGGATCAGGAACAAAACTGAACATTTAAACTGAAAAATCAAGAACATATCAACGATCAAAATATTTTGGAATTACATAGATGAAAATCAAATCACTAGAACAATAACTGTAAAATTCTCTTCTGTCTTGCTTTGCAATGCCTATTAGTCTACAAAAACAGAGTAGAAACAGAGGTTTCTAATTCTGTGACACGCAGTGTCTCAGACATGGCATATTGTGTCATCTCTAAGTCTTCATGACTTCATTGCACTGGTTTCTAGTAGTTTTTGAGTTACAAGGAGTTCTTTGACAAGATCTACTCAATATCTATGGGATATAGAGAAACACAACATGATAATCAGAATGACACAATTTTGAATACCAACTGTGACTTTGACAAGTCCTGGATCTCATTTAGTGTTAGAGTACCTATACTTCTGATCCCAGGAAAGCTCTGAAATACTAGACCCCAGTCAGGGATTAGAAAAGATGGACTCTGAGTGTTGATAAGAACAACAGCAGCGACAACGAAGTCTGGTTTCCTTAGAGGAGTAGTGAATGGTCTGGCACAGACAGAAACAAAAATACTGCAGTCATGTTCTCTGCATCAGAGAGTTTTGCCAGCTACTAAGCTGCAAGCATGGAGAGGACAGAAGTTGCACAAGATTGCTCGTAGAGGAAGGACAGTCAAGGACCTATGGCTTGACCTTGACCAACACAAGCAGAGAGAAAGGGGACACACAGGGCTGATTCTGACATTCTGCAGAGTTAAAGAAGTGACTATCTCCCTCTTCTGTGGAGGGAGTGTAATGGGGGGCATTTGGCACTCCCAGCTTGGCCCAGGCAAATGCACTGGCAGCAAGTTCCTAAGCTTTTTAAGAGAGGAGACATCCTAATGCTACATTCAGCTTTCTGAGGTACAGGTTTGTGCAGTGTTTTAAGTTAAAATCTGCCAATTATTCTCTCTTTTCCTGCAAAAAAAAGTGAAATAATATATTTGTTATTATGCTCTTCAGGTTATCCAATTTTAAAAGGGAATGAAAGAAGCAAACAAGGTAGTAATCAAGATAGATGGAAAGCTAGGGTCGTTATTAAAATGGGTATCTTGTTCTGTCAAGACATTGTGATCTACTGAAATGAGTTCTTGGCTTCTCCAAAGGATGCACTCAAAAGCTACATTTTCTAAACAGACTATTAAAATAATGTTTCTTTTTAAAAGTATTTCTCACTTTTTTTGTTATTTTATCCCAAAAAACAGAGAGAATTTTTAGAAGGAGGAATACTTGCAGATATTTTTTTTTTTTCCCACAGGCATAATCTGATATTTAGTGCATGATAAACAGCACCTGCTAACTGTATAGGAAAAGTATTTCCTTCTGAGTTACATCTTTAAATAATTTCTGATTGTTCCTGCACACTATATTTTTAAGATTTAGCAGGAGCAGGCAGATAATATAGAGTCTGATTAATCCCAAATACAAGATTTTTTGCATGAAGTATTATCTGACTTCTGGAGTTATGCTTTACTGAACTGCTACTTTTTAAAATCTGTATCAAGAGAAATATTTCAAGACTGCATCATATCAAATATTTAATTCCAATTCATTGCTTGTGCAGCTTCAGGGAGCTTAGTTCATTTACTTCAGAGATTAATTTGGTTCTCAAGCTTCACTGATTCATCAACAAAGAATACACTTAGAGGCCAATAAAACAGTCACAGACAGACATTATTTTTCGCCTGTTTAAGCAATTAAGGGGAACAGAAAATCAATATGAAAGAACTTCTTATATTCATAAGAGTATCTGATGACTATAGGGAGACAAGAATAACTTACAAAGCTACATATAGGGGCTTTTGCAGTGAAAAATAAGGAGTTCATAAATGTTATTTTCCGGCTGTGATCAAACTGCCAAAAATAGAATAATTAATAATGTTAAATTTGTGTTCAAGACAAGTCCATCACTTTTTCATCATTGGCACTTTTAAAAATCAATACTGGTGTTTTTTTCTGTAAACTGTGTGCTGGCTTAAATACGAATTAATTTAGGGAAGCCCTTTATGTCCATTTTCCACAGGCTGATGACAGTGCACCCTTTTTAGGCGTGGGAAGCTCCCCTGCTTCTAGGCCTTCAGATAGCACAGTTCCTCTCCCAGCTGCAACTGCCTCTAACATCACCTCCTCCTACATGGGCCATAACTCGTGTCCCCAGTAGGACATCTGTCTCTAGTCCTATTTCCTCCTCATGTGGTGGCAACAGGAGAGATTCCTTCAAGGCCAAGAAAGAAAAGTATCTAAAAATGCCTTATGATTACTGTGCATGTTCTGCCACCTCTGCTAAGAGGCAAATACAAAAAGTTTAATTTGAAAACTTTTTTAAACCACTGTGAAAGGTTCACCACACTATAATAATAATAATTAATAATAACAACTACAGCAACAACAACAACAATAATAATAAATGGCATATTAGACCTGGTGCATCCTGTATATTATTGCATCACTGCTCACATGTCGAGGGTCATGTGCTGAAAGAGTCAAGACTCTCCCTGGAAAGCACCGGGAGAAAGATAAAAACAGTACGCAGAACATCTCGGACAGAGAAAGGGAAAAAATTAAACAATTTCCTGTGGTTACTGCCAAACAATGCCGGAGGGAAAGAAGCATGCATTGAAATATATGTCTGTATGTGGCCATATTCTCTCAAGATCACTGTACTATGACTTACAGCAACTGATGCTGCTACTCTTGATACCACCAATACTATATAAATTGCTTACTTAGAATGAAAAGGCCACGAAGTAGATCAAAAGTTAATGCATTTTTACTTGCCCAAAGTCCTGTTTAAAAAAAAGTATGGAACTTCTTTCACTAATTAGACGGAATATGTGAAAAGAACAGCTTCAGCGGAGCACCATGAGCCCTGGGGATTCAGTATTCACTAAGGATGAATGATTCCTCAGAGAGGCAATTCTTTCCATTTTACCGTTTTATGTGGCCTCATTTTTATATTTGACCTCTTCTAAATCACAAAAAAGAAAGAAAAATAGGGCAGTTTTACAGGAAGTCCAAAGATGCTTTTTTTTTTAAGCATCAGTTCATGCAGTTGCAGTTCTCCAGTAAGGTCAAATTTTTCCCTCTCTCTCTCAAGCTAGACCTGATGCTTTTGTTATTTCTAAGATAACAATTCAAGAGAGAGATGGTAAACATTGCTTTAAAATAGTTTTCATAAATTTCTAAAGATTCTTGCTACACTACTGAAGATGGACTCTTCACAATTTACTTTTTAAGCTGTTTTCAAGTCAAAGACCAGTACTTCTACATCAATTTGTTAAGGAGCATGGAAGAGGAAGGTGGTTTTATTTAGACTTTGAGCAAACATGTTACAGAATTGAAACAACTGATGGAAAGAAGGCCCTGAGCAGATGGCTTCAACTAAGCACTAACCCTTCAAGAGACTGATTGATGAGTGGGAGGAGCCTGGGGCTTACAGAAATCCACTTCCTTCTCTTGTCCCTTTCTTTTCATTTTACAGTGAAAAGGGAAGAGTGGTGCTTAAGAAGAATATATTATTTTGTGATGCTGGGGGTGGGGAGGGAACTGATATAGGATGGACCAGGAAACTCGTTTTTTTAAGAATGTTATGAACTTGTAGGAATGAGAGGACCTGCAAGGAAAAAGATGAAGAGATGACTCTGAACACTTATACACAACTTTTAAGGACTCTTGCACTGCTGCAGTCCTTTTTTCTCTATTTTATGTTGTGGTCTGGTCCCTCTGATGCATGAGGCAATACCCTGGTGACATCTGGTGTTAATGGCTGGATGTCCTGGGGGAAGAAGGAGGGACAGAGGGACAATGAGAGGGAGGGATGTGAGACAACAGGACTTGTTCAGGAGACTGAAGAAAAGATACATGTCCTACTCTTTCTCCAGGAACAAAAGCTTCAGGAAATGCAGGGCACTTACAGGTCAGAATATGAAGAGAATCCCATATTCCATTACTAGTAATGGAGAACGCATGTGGTGTTTCTGGGGCTGTTTCGCAGTGCATTCAGTCCAGGAATTAACATCTATGCTACTTGATACCTAGAAGCCTTTTCCCTAAGAACCATAAAAACCATTAGGTTTTTGTACCCTTGGTCCATTATTTGCTCTGGTATATCAGAGGAGATTGTAACTTGCCAGAGGACAAACTTTAGGATCATGAAACTACTCTCTTGAGATACAAGTACAGAAATCACTTCATACCCTCCTTAGCCTTATAAAAGTGTTTCATCTAACACTGGAAATGCATGCTGTGAAAATTCATTCATAGTAGAGGATCAGACTAAGATGAATAGCTGCTATTTTAGCTTGCCTACAGGGAAGGGCGTGCTGTAGGCGTCAATAGGCTTTTCACCATTTGAGTGTGCTATGATTGATGAATGCAAAGCCCACTGTGTAGTGTAAGTGAAACCTGGGAAGATAAGGCCAAACCACTAGAGGGGGTGGATAGTTATATTTTGCAGTTGAGATCATCTGGCATAAACAAGACAACTAGCCCAGAGAAGCTAGGGAGGCCTGGGAAGGAAAAGGAACGATTACCCAAGAACAACAACAAGAACCCAACAAAAAAACCCCAAAAACTTTTGCATAAAATAAAGAAGTATCACACAATTATTCTTGTTACTGTCTCAAGAAATTTTACTCAGATGGTCAAATTTTGAAGTTCCTCTGCAATGCTGAAGAAGGTTAGTCCAGAGAATTATGACACAGCTGTGCATGAAAGACTGTGCAAAATAAACAATGAACGTAAAAATGTCAAAATTGCGAAGGGTCTTACAGGAAATCTCAGCAGAGTGTCAGGATTCAAGCTATCTCAGAAAATACAGATATTGGAGAAAGGTTCTGGAGAAGTCCAGTGTATTTGCAAACACTGTTTTTATGGAGAACTGGACACAGACTGATGTCTATTAGCTTTAAGGGCCTTGGGGAGCTGCTGCTAAACAAAATCCTGACTTTAGCATTAAAGACAATAGATTCCATTGATTTCAGCAGTGCCACAAAGGAACTTCTCCCAGTTGCAAATAAAGTAATTGAATAAATGGAACTAATCTGAGAACACAGTTTTGAATTAATACTATAGGAATGCATTCCTCTAAACAGAGAGAATATAAAACCTCAGTGTGTGCACCTTTTTGCACAGCAATTGTAATTTGTCTAACAACAAACGGAAGAAAATCATTCATGACTGTTGGCTTATACTGTGCATAGGGCAGTCTCTGCACTGAAATTATATCCATTCATGATAACTGTTTCCGAATTTGCAGATACCTTTACAAATCCAGGAAGTCTGCAGAGAAAAGACTCAAAGAAAGAACTGAAGAAAGCTATGATCAGAGCATTGTCAGAAGGAAAAAAGATATACAATCAGAAGTAAACTAAAGGTACGAGTTCTTAATTTTATGATTGTTGATAATTTCTCTGTGTCCACCAGTTTTCTGGTACAACAGCTACAAAATATTCTTTGTACTTGTTATAACACTTTCTGTATTCTCCCATATAATTCCTACCATCATTACCTTCCATGACTCCTGTCAGTTACCCTTCTGATCTCAGATTACTCTATTTTCAAATCTGAGCTGTAAATGGATCATCTTTTCCCTCTTTGTTTCTCCTACAATGACTCTGCTGTTTAACTGCAAATATTACTTTAAAATGAATGCACAAAAATATATTACAAAGCTAGAAAGGTTCTTCCAAGTAAAAGGGGGAATTATCACGGAAATATAATGCACCTCCAGTAAACTAAGTTTTAAGTACTTAATAACATATCTGCTCATACGGAAGCTTAACAGAAGATTTGATATACCAGTTCGTACTCTGAATCCATTATGACTCCTTAACATAGAGTTTGTTTAAGGAAACATTACTTAGCATATGCAATTATTAAGTCTCAAATCTTAGGAGGCTCCACTGTTTACCTGTAGTTCAGGAAAGCTGAAACTTTGTTCTTACATAGCACACTCTCAAAGTGATCAAATATCAGATAGAAAAGTTAGCGGAGTAGAAAGTACAGAGAGCAACAGAGAGAGTGATCTGGATCACTTATAAAGGTGAACCTATTTAAGCAGTGTGTTTGTAATATAATTTTATATAAAATCATACAAAAATTATGCCTGTAGAAGTAAGAGTGCAAGACTTAAAATGTGAGTCTACAGAAAACCCAGTAATAGTTAAAAGGATTTAAGATCTAAGGTAGACAAGTCACTTGCAGCTTCAAAAATATGCTCTATGAAGCTACATATAGTTAAGCAGTGGGGTAGCAAAAAGTGGGTTAAGACATTTTTCTTAATGACAGCAATGATGCTATTTCTGGAATGATACTTGTATGTGCCTAGTATTGAAGTTTGACAGAGTATGTTACTAAAGAATGAATACTGAGTTGTTGCTTGTTTTCTTGCTGCTTCTTGTCCAAAATAAGTGGTGTAAACACAATTTACGGTGATTCTTAACAAACTCAAAAAACCTACTTTATCTGAGAGGGTAAAGACATGACTTGATTGCAGCATGCAAGTAACTCAACACTATTATATTTTTGAAGGGGGAATATTTATTTAATCTAGTAAAGAATGGCCTAACAAGATAAGTACAGACCAAGATAAACATGCAATTACAAGGTGTAAGATTTTTAATCATCAAGACAATGCTCAATCAAACCAAAGGAGAATTAACCAAAGGAGAATTAACCAAAGAAGCTCAGATCCTGATTTCTTGAGCCTAAAGCAGCTCTGTGTCCAGAACTCCACTGAAGCCTCAGTAGGAAGTATGATACGGGAGAACTAAGTTTTTTTCTGCCATTTAACCACCTTCAATAATTTGAGAGGAAGCTTCAGTTTATGCAGTTGAGTGCTGGCTTAAATATAAGCATACAATGAATAACTCCACTCTAAATACACATAGAAACATTCATTCGTATGACTACATCTCAATTAAATATGCTAAGCAAAAATGTCAAAAGTCAACTAGATTATTTTAAAGGTCATCAAGTCCAACTGTTCTGCAATGAGCAGGAATTTATTCACCATGTCTTTGGAGAGGCAGCAGGCCACTCAAATGAACCTGTCTGTTCACGGATGAGTAGCTGTAGAGATCTGAGCACAGAATTGACATGAAACACTCAAGTGACATGATGTTTTATACTCTTCCTCCTTTTGACATCTTGTAGGAATGAGGGCTACAGCTATGAGATATGCCATGAGATGTGTGGCTAAGGGCATGATGGCCTGCTGATGGAGTGATGGGTTACCAGGTGGAGAATGACCCCTAATGCTGCTATCAGCAATGCTGTCACCTGTTCTGCTCCACCTTTGCACAAGACCCACAGTCTGTAATCTCTGAGCTACTCGCAATATCTCATTTACATACAAAGTGGCTGTCCATCACCGCCATTTATGATGTAAATTACAGAATATTTGACTACAGTTTCACCTTCACTACTCTCAAAAGTATAAACTGGCATTTGAAATCCTGTAGGGCAAAGGATGAGAATACAAAACACTTTGCAGACAAGTAAATGGGCTTGCTCATCTCCCAAAAGCAGCGGCACCTCTTTAAGTTTTGCACCTCCAACTGAGTTGGAATATACTCAGGAACACTTACACATAGTACTGTATACATAGTACATGTACAAAGTATACCCATATTTTGCACGTCTAGTGAATTTATCACTGGCAATCTAAAAGAATCTATAATTTGTTGCTCCAATAAACTGCGCTATTGGTGAATCTGTGTTTGTGAAAGTTCCCATCGAAGTCCACCAGACTTACAGCACTGCAATGATTAATTTCACTGTTTGTGAATCTGCTCATGAAAGTTCATATTGAACTCAACCAGAACTATGCTACTAAATTGATTTTAATCATAAATGAGGTCCACACACACCCAGCTCCTCTGATTTCTGAAAACTAGCTGGAAAGTAATGGTGTTTATTTTATGCCAAAGTTAATGCAACGCATCTACATTTAGAATTGGGTGACAACATTTTTGAAAAGAAGTTGAATAAAATTTTGAAAAAAGATTTTTAATTACCTCTGGAGCAAAATTGTAGAAATTTTAATTGATAAGCATCACTACATAGATACAGATTGTTTTAAAACAGAAAAATATGGGTTTGTACGGTTGCTCTGCTATTGGTATGAGTCTTCAAGGAAAAAAGATTTCTAAAAAAAGCAAGAAAAAGTTGGTTTCATTTTATAGCCTTGGTGTTGTGTAATAAAAATAAGGCTTTCATATTAATTCAACTGAAGATCCATTTCAGTCTTGATACAGACACTCTCATCAATTCCTCTAGAGACTGAGGATTTGACATAAAACAATCCACAAAACCAACTAATGTAATGACAGGCTTATTAAATCACAAAATTTTGGCCAATTAGCAGCCAATTAATGTTGACTTGGAGGACCCTGAGAAAAATCAACAGAACTTTGAAGTATACGCTAAGTTTAGGAATATGCTTAAACCTATCCTTGATGTGCAATGCATTCATGTGGATGCCTAATTCCAGTGAGGTGCATGGGCTCTGATCACATGCCTGTATGTTGCACTGATCACATGCACTTTGTTGCACATTCTCACTAACAACACTATTACATGTAGCACTTTATTGCTACAGATCTCTCTTTTTATTCTTATGAACAGCCAAAACGACTGCTCTTTTCCCCCTGTTTAGCCATTTTTCCCCTGTTTAGCCATTTTCCCCCTGTTTAGCCACTTTGACCTCTCATCCTCTGACATGGATGCCGGGATTTAACATGGATACAATATTCTAAGTGAGAACTTTTCAATCCACAATAAATACTTTCCTTCTTGCCTCCCCCGACACAACACGTGAATCAAATGAACAACTGTATGTAGCGTGATTAGAATCTCCTTGCCACCAGAAGGAGAACTGGGGAAAATCTGCCTAATTTTCTGCCTAATCTACAATCTGTCATTGCATGCATTTCCTTCCTATTGAATTTTCCTATATGAATCCATTAGTAGCCCTACTGACAAATGCCTACAAGAAAAATAACTTAAAATAACTGGTAAGTTAGAATTTTTTTTTTTTTCTAAGTCTAAACACATATACAGACACATAAATTGTCCCTGTCCTTCCCCACAGAACGTGACTGCATCAGGAGACTTCTGCTGCTTGGTGCCTGCCTGGAGGCAATATGGGTCATAACCTCTGTTCCCTTCACACTCACACTCATATGTAGAACTTCTGCATGCCAGGAGATTAGAAGAGATGCATGGCTCAGCCATTGTTTGACTTCTCCTGTTAGACCATGGGACAAATCTTGTGTGTGAATCTTTCAAACATTGAGATCACTGAAGACTTTTTCTAGGCCTTGGTTCAGTAACAAACCAAGCTTAAAAAGTGGGTTTGGCCATCCATGTTGATTAATTTAGAAGAATAAATGCTGAATTAGTCCTCAGAATGTGCTAGTGGTTATAGTTTATACAACGTACAATATGGTCTTCGGCTATCACTGTGTTTGAAGTCCCAAACAAGACCAAAGCTGCTTCACACAGTGAGGCCAATACTTGAAACTTTTGAACACTGGTGAAGCAGCAGCAGCCAGACAGTGAAAGCACACCACATCTCATGCCCAGTGTGAGTGGGTTTAAAAGGCAGGAACCTTTCAGAACTTAGTTCTCTCTCACTGGTCAGTATCAATGACAGTGGGTCAATGTCATGGTGTGTTTGGGCAAACATTTCCAAAGGACAGGTACAAAGTAGAATAATGCTTTCACTTTCAGAATACTTGTTGGGGTGCGTTCCCCCCCCCACCTTCTTGTTCCCATAACCCCCCTGTTCCCGCCACGCAGGGACGGCGTCCCCGCCCCCACTCCCCGGTATATATCGTGTTGCTGAGCCCTGCTCAGCGCTCTTCATCCCCTGTGCCCCTGTGTCCCTGGAACCTCCGCTCCCCAGAATAAACGTGCCTGAAGAGCCATTCCTGCCTCTTTCACTTCCTCCTGCGCCTTTACGATCGGAGGGAGGACTCGGGCCCACCAGATCGCCGCAGCAGCCCCGCCTCAGCACGATCCAGCCGTGCATTGCCCTAGAGCACCGCAGCCAGAGAGAGCGAGCACACGCTCGGGCCGTGGGGGCAGGCGTCTGGGAGCGAGCCCCTGAACTCCCTCCCGCAGACTAAAGCGGCGGCCGACCATCTCGCGAGCCACTGCAAAAGATCTTGCCGCTTCTCTCCGGGAGAGAGAACGCAACAAATGGTGGAGAATGCGGGCAGTGACTGCGTGAGCTTGGGACAGCGCTGCTTTTCCTCCGTCGTCGAGATCCGCGACCCCAGCGAGCGCTCCACGGAGGCGCAGCCGGCAACCCGCCTGGAGACCACGTGAGCCCCCGCGGATCGGCTGCAGATAGAAAGGAGGAAGACTTCCCCCGGTGGTTTTATTTCTGGGTGCCGCCCGGCTCCAAGGGTAAATGGTGAGTGACTACCCTTGGGGTGTAAAGAGACCCCCGACGTACTGGGGTGGGCGACCCCCAACCCTTTTGTTTAAGTTACTCATTTTTACCCGAGGGGAAGGTAGAGTCCAGGTCGGGATTTATCCCAGACCCTGCAGGAGGCTTTTTCCAAGTTCAGAGTACCTTTTCCTTACCTTTCCCCCTCCCCCCGGGAGTAGTAGGTGTGGGATTGCTGTAGGAGAAGCCCGTGGGCAGTAAACCGCTAAAGTCGAGTGCTGGGTTGCTGCCGTCTCCCCGACTGTCCCCGGACTCTCTCCTATCGCCCCCCCCAGCTGTCTTCCGACTCTCTCCTACCCTGCTCGGACCGAGGTCGCGGTCGGCCCGAGCTCCTTTTCCTAAGCCCTTTTCCCTCTCCCTTTTCCCCAGTTTTATTCTGTGGGTACGGTTGGTTCTCCCCGCGTTTCTTTAGTTTTTCTCCCCTCCCCCGAACCACGTGAGAGCCGCCAAAATGGCGGCGGCCACGTTGCGGCCAGGCCGGATCTGCTTTGTCTCATTACAGAAAAGTTTCTGCTGCTGCACTGCACCGTCCCCTTCATCCCCTTCCCCATCCCTCAAATCTCCTCCCCCTGCGTCGGGGCAGTCCCTCGCGTCGGGAATTGTGTCCGCGTCGGGCCCCTTCCCTGCACGTCGGGTCCCTTCCCCTTCCGAACACTGCCCGTCTGCAGTGAGCCCCTCTCCTTTTCCATCTGGATGCGAGACAGCGACAAACCAGCTGAGATCCGCGCGAACAACACTGCTGCCGTGCTTCTGAATTCAACATCATTTACGGTCCGGAATTTCCCTTCCCCTTGATTTCTGTATTTCTCTACCGTGTGTCCTGTATCCATTTTATTTTTACTTGGGGAGGTCACAGGAAGCCAGTCAAGTTAATTTGATTTGCTTTCCTTTGATATAAACCCTTCCGCTCTCCTTTTTTAAGTGAGTTAAACAGGGGGAGTTGTTGGGGTGCGTCCCCCCCCACCTTCTTGTTCCCATAACCCCCCTGTTCCCGCCACGCAGGGACGGCGTCCCCGCCCCCACTCCCCGGTATATATATGGTGTTGCTGAGCCCTGCTCAGCGCTCTTCATCCCCTGTTCCCCTGTGTCCCTGGAACCTCCGCTCCCCAGAATAAACCTGCCTGAAGAGCCATTCCTGCCTCTTTCACTTCCTCCTGCGCCTTTACGATCGGAGGGAGGACTCGGGCTCACCAGATCGCCGCAGCAGCCCCGCCTCAGCACGATCCAGCCGTGCATTGCCCTAGAGCACCGCAGCCAGAGAGAGCGTGCACACGCTCGGGCCGTGGGGGCAGGCGTCTGGGAGCGAGCCCCTGAACTGCCTCCCGCAAATACTTTTATCCTCTTATGTAGTATTTCACTACCAATCTGGAGTGGGAGCAGATGGAAATTGCAAAAGGCAATGTTTTAAAAAGGACAACCATGTGAGAGTAGCAAATAAATCTAATAATTGAATCAAAACTAAGAGGATAGCTACCATAAATTGAGGGTCAAGATCCTCAAGAAAGCTGGACCAATCTGACTCCTCTGTGTTGTTAGTGAAAATTTCAATCCATCTTCTTTTAGTCTCTTCTCAGTTTTTTGTTGGTGTTTTTTCTTTGGTTGGTTCGGGGTTTCTAGTTTGCTCGTTTGTTTGTTTGTTTTGTTTTTTCTCTGTAGTTCAGGTAGTCATAAGAGATGATGCAAAGGATGGAGAAAAGATTGAGGAGCTAGGGGCAAGGATACTGTAGGTGGTAGGATGTGAATACAGAGCCTCAAGGTTTTGTGGTGTCTTGGGAAACTTTATCATCAGAAAAGGGACTTGATTCTTCAACACAAATTCAGTGGTCTACAAGAATTTAGATTTTTTTTTCAGAATCATGTTTTCTGTAAGCTGAGTGACTGCTTACCGAGACGTAAGGGCTGTAACACTCTCTAAGTAAGCTATATTAATTTCTTATCTGCATTTTGATCCATGTGTAGATGTGGTCCTAGTTGATAAAGGGTATATGGATTTCAGTGTTTCAGCAGCTGGTATCATATAAAGCCCATCCAAACACGGCATGTGAAAGGTTGCATTTAACAAACTTTCCTCAACAGCTTATTTTCAGCCAGACCAGGAGACTTACAATGAGAAAAAGTGATTCAAACTTAAACCAGGCTATGGAAGAGTTTTTAGTAACTTCAGAAATGCTTTTTCTTTGCTTAACTTCTTTTATTTTTTCTTCTAAATGGGATTTCTGGCTCCAAATACAATTGTATGACTAAGAGCTGGTATTCATAAGACCCAAACCATGAGTTTTTTACTCCCAAGCAGTAGTTTACTGTTTATTTATAAACTGTCTTGTCCAAAATACACAGGAGAGGGAAAACCCTGCTACACACTTCATGTTTAGTCTATAATGTATCTGCCTCTCATTAAGCCATTCTGCTTATACTACATGGGTTTAATACAGTTTCAAACTGTTCTCAAAACTGAAAATAACTTGCTTTGTTCTGTTAGAAATTCACATAAGAATCAATGAAGACAGGAAATTAAATGCTTAAATGGTACGCTACTCATGACTTAGTGAACTCTATTGCTACAGAAAGGGTAAGACAAAAGTAGTATTAATACCTTAAACAATTCACACTTCCATCTCTCAGGGATTTCTGAGGCTTTTCACTCCTGCACACTTCCTCTCCCTGACCGCCATGCTTTTCTGCTGTTAGCTGGAAACGAGTTCATTTTAGAGCAGCCAGTTCTGCAGAATTTATTATCTTCTCAGCAAAAGAGCAAGCACAGACATTGCCTATATTGCTTCACACCTTAGAATTGGATTATTTACCAAAAAGCTCTACCTGCCTCTCCTTCAGGAGACTTGAGGTGCCAGAGGTGTTTTGTGCTGTCAGAGTCTCCTGTTCAAAATGCTCACTTAATTTATTTTGGTTAATTTTCATTAAAACAGTATTTAGGAATCATGCAGATGTGCAAACACTTGCTGGACTTCTCCCCAAAATGGCACTGATAGAGTTTGCTGTACTGTTAGTCTCCCCTGCTCTCTGCCCCTTGTTGGTCGAGAAGAAAATCCCACACACAGAGCTTGAGCAGCAGACGTAATGCACAGCAGAGATTTCATTACATCAGAATTATCTAAAAGTAATGCCAAGGATGACCTGCATTTAATGAAGTAGTGCAGAACACACTTTATTGAAGTGTCTGTCCTTTGTGCATTTGCTTCTTCTGTTGTTTGGGGGGGTGGTTTGCATGTGTTTTGTGGGGTTTTTTTTAAAACATGGACAAAAAAGGAGCATGAATTAATGTTAAAAAAAGCTCATCAAGAACTAAGGTGCTCTGCAAACTGGTAATTTTAGTCACAACATTTGCTCATGTGATATACAGGAAGACACAACTGAACATAGATGCAGGAATCTGGAAAGCTGGAGTTTTGATGACCTCATTCCATGGGGTCTACATGGCACCTGTCTCCAGTTAAAAGGGGCATACTGATTTTTAGCAACTGGTACAAGACCTAACATCCTACAGCTAAATAGTGTTCTCCAGTTTCTTCTTTGACACAGATCAAGCTCTCCTCAAAGAATCATGGAGTATCTCAGATTGGAGGGAACCCTCAAGGATCATTAAATTCAACTTTCTGCTCCTCACAATAGTACCTAAAACTAAATCATATGACTAAAAGCATTATCCAGACTCTGCTTGATTCTGTGTACTGAAGGGTCGGGAAATTGCCTTACACTTGCATAACACTTAATTTTTGCCTCCTGCTTGGGAAATAATACAGTAACTGTTTGTGTCAGAAATTCCTAGAAGTCTCATAGCTTATGAGTATGCTTCTGATGAGGGCAAGCTGAATGCATCACACTATTTCATTCCTTATCAATCAGACCACAAAACAGGCAAGCCTCAGAACCAGTTCTGCACTGTGGCTGTGTACTTTTGGTCATTTTGCATTCCTGATACTTGTACACTGCTCTTTAGGTGAAAAAATGTGTAAAATATTAGTTAAATAGATATAATATATTTCCTGAAGTATCTGCAATTTTAGTATGCAAACAACAGCAAAACAAGACATAAAGTGAGTATTTGAAACAAATCAGTATTTTTTTCTATTAATTAAATTACCTTTCCTTTTTTTTCAGTATATTAATAGAGTACTCAGTATTGCATAGCATAAGAAATTGTTTTGCTATTTGACATTACTTGATTTTGATTTTTAAAAATCTGTAAAGTGGATAGTTAACTAAGAAGTTGCTCTTGAAAACTGCTCTTAGAAAGCAATGATTCCTTCTCCTTTGCAAAGAGGAAAAATGTACTTCCAGGTAATTACATATCTCTGCATCTACATCAATGGTCTTCCTGCTGAAGTGCAATGTAAGATAAAAACTGAAATACACCAGAATGTGCCGCAGTACAACATACAAAAACTAAAAGGAGATATTCATCATATGTCATTAAGAATTCATCAAAGATTTTGAGGCATTATCACTTCCATACTAACTGCAAAAACTACTCAGAAAAAAGCAGTGCAGGAAAACACAGTATTACACACAAATGATATTTCACGAAGAACATTCTACAGACAAGTACCTACAGTTTCTTAATGTGACTCTGTTGCTGCCCAGAAAAAAAAATCCATTTAAAATAAATTCTGTAAAGATAAAAGTGGATACTCTGCCTCTGAAGATACAATCGCAGTAGTAAGTAGGCAGAGGAATATGTACTTTTTCTATATGATCTATTACCAGATCTCTGACACACAAGAAAAGCTCTCTCAAAGCAAGCATGGAAAGTATTTTGGTATTGCTTCTTCTTGCTTCAGTAAAAATGCTGGCACAACCCTGGCTTCCAGCCTGGTGCTGGCTTCTACTTTGTGTTTTCTGGGCACTTACAGGCATGCTTATCTAGAAGCCAGAAATGAATGTCCCACAGGAAGAGACCAAGAAGCCTATCTGGTCAGTCTGTCTCAAAACTATTTGCTAATCTTCCTAAACTATCTGCATTAATAATCTCTTTTCAGTAGGCATGGATAAATCCACTTCTACAGGCTTTTCATTACTTAAAGCATGCTGTTGTCTTCCAAAAGGAAATTAATTTAGGTCAAATTGTGTATTATTTGACCTCATGTTATTGTTCTGCCTTGTCCTCAGAGAACAACAAAACATGTTTCCACATGCAGATTTGCAAGGTAATGTTTTGACAGGCAGAGTGGTTCTTTCTAGCAGCACTTCTGCTGAAGCTAAGTCACAGATCATCTTCTTAACTTTGTAAAACACCAAGAGCTTGATCTTCTCATGCAATAAAACCCAAAAATACGGAAGTGCATGCAACAACCAAACCAAGTTACAAAATATGCAAGACATTTTCAAGCATGCCATGCCACCTCAGAAACAACAACAATTTGGCTTCCACAGCACGGATGAAAGGAGAGAACAATTCTTGCGAGGGCAATAAAAAGAGAGTGAAGTTTTTCCTTCGTTGTCAAATAAATTTTTAGGAGGTCGTAAAGGAGAGTGACACATATTCATCTGCTGTGGTGGTAGCATATGGCAGGTGAAATTCTGTCTTGAATTCTGCCTCCCCACACCTGGGCCAGCACTCAGATCCACTGTGACCTCTCCTCCCTTCGCCACTTTCCAGCCCATCTAATCAGGCTCCTGTCACCCCTTCCTTTGTCCCTCTGTCTCCTTTCACAGCCTCACCCACCATAGCTGACCTCATTAATGGTGAGGCCAGGGATGTAAAATTTTTTTCTCTGCTCTGCTGCTTGCTTGAGCTGAGAGGAGAGGCACAAGGTAAGCCAACTCCCTACAGATCTCATCAGTGGCATAAGCGAGGCAACTCACCTGTCTAACTCGTCACCTCCACCTTATTTCATGGCTACAGGATCTTAGGAAACTCACATTACTCACTGCTGATAAAGGTTTATTAGTCCCACTCTGGCTGCCATCCAGAGTCAACTATACTGTGTCAGAGCAGAAGTGTCTGTCCCTCCCTGTGAATGCTAGTATAGCTCACCTGGGAACTCACAACTGTAACTGGAGAGCATTGTGTACCATACTGAAGGAATTTTCTGAAGACATAAAGTAAGCAGGGTTCACCAGACACTTCACTGAAGCTCAAAGCAATGCTTGCTTCAAAGTCCTCACTGGAAGTGAAAAGTAAGCAATTTTCCCTGGGTTTTGGTTTCAGCATCAGAGCTCAAGGCAGCCAGCCCCAGCTGCAAGTAATTTAGTACACACCAGTTTGTGTGGATTGCTCTCAATTGCAGTATAAATTACATTTCACCTGTCTATATCAGAAATCTTACAGTGCAAATATACCAATAAATGTGACAATTGATGACCAATAAATATTAACTGATGAGGCTTCTCAGCAAATCTTTTACCTTCAACAGCTTTCTAAAAACCTCAGTACACCACTCTACATCTGTGATTGTGCAACAATATTATATAGCTGTTTCATCCACGAAATTACTTTAGTATTATTCCCCAAGTAATTGGTAAATGTTCATTTCCACTATGGCCCAGTCACATGGTTTTAGTGCGCCCTGCTGGCACTGCTACAATCCTCTTCCACCTTGAACGCCCTAAAACACCTTGCATTCATGGATCTGCTTGTCCTTTCAATCCAGTTTTGGAAATCAAGAATGCTTTGTGAAAAGCCCACAGAACTAGGTCCCATAAGCAGCCGGAGAGACAGCACAGCCAGGCATTGTATGTTTTCATAGGTTTACCCACTTCTATTCAAGTATGTTTTCAGAAGTTTTTTAAGAAAAATTAGTGTTTTCATGATGCTTATCTAATATGTTTTTCGTATTTTTAAGAAACGTAAAAAACCCATCCAGTGGTGCCTATCATCACAGCGGAGGTAAATTACAGCTGCAGAAAGCTGTGCCTCTGTGCCTGTTGTGATTCCAGTTTCAGCCTATCACTAAGAAGCTCTTCTTGAAGTAAGGAGCAAAAACAAATGGTCAACAACAGTACTCAGACTGAAGTCTACTGAAGTTAGTTATATTAACCACAACTTTGCATATATTTCTATTTTTTAAAATATATTTACTTCCTCTTGTTTTTAATATATATATTAACATTTTACTTTCTATAGTTTTTCTATGCAGACAAGATAAGGAAACTCATTTAAACAGCTAGCAGGTTGTGAAGACAGTGTTTATTGTTAGCTCAAGCTATAAATAAAAAATAAAAAATACAGAAGAACTGACTTCAACCTCTTTCAGCCAAAATCAGCAAACTGTATATAATTCATCCAGTTACTGGCTAACAGGTTATTTAGTCAATATCAGTGGAAGAGAAAGAATTTATCAGATTTAACATGATGGTACAAAGGTAGCTGAGCTCTGGGAATGGCATATAGGACTTAGTTCTTTTCCATCTCAAAATTTTGAAGAAGATGTTAACTAGGGACTTCCTTTGTTCTTTGCTCTCAGTTCATTCTGAGCAAACTGGACCTGATTCTGTAGGTCACTTTTGAATAACAGTTGTATTGGTAGAGTTTCATATGCTAATTAGTCTATAAAAATATTCTGTTTTACTTTTAAACAAAGATGCCTCAGGATTCAGAAGCTACGCTAAAGAAGCTGATTTTTTTTAAAACCTTCCTTGCTTTGAGAGAG
Organism: Melanocharis versteri; assembly: GCA_013397845.1. NCBI lineage: Eukaryota > Metazoa > Chordata > Aves > Passeriformes > Melanocharitidae > Melanocharis > Melanocharis versteri. Next base: position 1,184,923 of record VZTG01005545.1, on the reverse strand, counting down.
GGAAGTCAGAAGAAAATAACCTTTTTTTCTTTTAAACGCTGTGATGGCTCAAAAGAGAAAGAATGTCTGATTCTCTCTTGTAACTTCTTGCCATGGATATCACATAAACCAAAACGTATTATTTCTAATCTAGAAAATTAAAATCACAAAAAGTGGTACTTGTGAAGAAAAAGCTTGGAGAGGAAAAACATTAACCAGATATGGCTTGACAAAGTCTTTGAACAAAAGGACTTCTGTCAACAAATCTGAACTCCACAAATGGCCTTGTTAGAAATTATGCCAGTTCAATGGGCAAAGGTATCAATATCTTAGCCCACAACAAAGTTACTTATTAATCTAAATGCAAATCTCTATATGATAGTTTACTTATCACTTTCTCAAGAAGTTACTCAAGAGGAATTTCTTATTACACTCACTACTTTCTCAACAACATGTCTGCAGCCAGCAACCTAAAAACCCCTTTCAGCATATCAGTGACTGAAACCATTAACCAACCTTGAACTCATTTTTTTCCCTTCAACTTATAAAGCTAAGAAAGATTAACAAAAGCAGCTATGGTAACATCCACAAACACAGTCCTATGAGGATATCTGGTAATGTCCCAAGTCAATCCTGAAGTCAACCCATTCACATATTTTTAGCTACTCTCCCTGATGAAATAGCATGGTCACTAATACTTTATTGATCTCTTCCAACAAAATGTTATCAAACCACTACCGCTAAAGATGTTGCAAATGCATGGAATTAATTAGTGGATGTAAATAAAATCAGTCAGGAGCAGTCCCTTCCCAGAGGGTCTGAAAGTGAGGATCTTCTTCTACTGGGACAGAAATGAGGAATTATGGAAGTTGTACAAAACAAACAGTGAAGTCCATTTGAAGCTCTAAAGCCTCTTCTGTGTTAGACTGGCAATTGTGGTGCAGTTGTGAGGTAGAGTAGCTAGACAACACAACTGGTTTTTAAATAGGAACTGCTATGTTTCTGAAAAAATTAGAGGCAACTGCTATAAGTATTATCAGAGCACCTCTCCTGTGAGGAAGGACTGACAGAATTGAGGTTGTTTATGCTGGAGAAGAGAAGATTCCAGGGAGACCTTACTGCAGCCTTTCAATATTTGTAGGGGAATCATTAAAAAAAATGGGGACAAACTTTTTAGCAGCACTCGTTGCTATAGGACAAAGGGCAATGGCTTTAGACCAAAAGAGGGTTGATTCAGGTTAGATATAAGGAAGAAATTGTTTACAAGGAGAGTTGTGAAATGCTGTACTGGGTTACCCAGAGATGTGGTAGGTGCCCTATCCCTGGAAACATTCAAGATCAGGTCAAATGAGGCTCTGAGCAACTTGATCTAGTTTAAGATGTTCCTGCTCATTGAAAGGTAGGTTGGACTAGAAGGCCTTTAAAGGTCTCTTTCATCACAAACCATTCTGTAATCCAAAGATTTTCACCTGGCAAAAATGAGGATATTTTTTAAAAACATCGTGAGTACAAAGTTTCACTCCAAGCTTTAACTGTGACTACCAGGCCAAAAAAAATTTTTTTTTTTTTAGAAAAAATACAACTTCTGTCAGACAGGAAACAGCATAAACAATCCATTTATCTCAACCATGAAATTGCTCATTATTAAAAATAGTGTAATTATAATACTGAATGGTCATTGTTGGCGGTTTCCTTCTGTTTCAGGACAAAATACATTTACGTTGGGGACAGTGAATTAGGCATTAAATATAAGTGGGTTCTCACAAGTTGTGGCTAAGTTCCTTCCATTCTCATTGCTGAAAGCTTATCCTCAAATAAGTAATACCCAAGATATCTTGCAATGGGAAGAATTCATGAATGAACGCATCAATAAATGCTTCCTACTGCAGGGCTCACCACAAATTCTTTGTAATACTTCTAAGGAGTTTACAGATCTTTATTAGTTACATAAAAATCCCCAAATTTGCTCTTTCTGAACATACTCTCCTGCCCCTTTCCATAACATCAAACCAGACAACGAAACATTAGCATGAAACAGAGTCAATGACCCTGTATGTACTTACCATGTACCACATGCTTGGCCACTTGGGATCATTGAAGTAAGTAGATTGGGTACCCCCAGGTTTATAATCCCTCTTTATCCTTCTTTTAACCACCTGTTGTTGTATCCACTCCACCTGCCAACCAGGAAAACATATGGAGAATGTTATGGTTCTGTGAAGATTATCAAGAAATGTATGAAAACTTGGGATCGTTCTCATTACCATACTCCAAGGCATATTTAGTGTAAAGAGTTCATTTTGGCAGTAGAAATCGTGCAGATCACCTTGACATACTGTTCACTAAGGAATACATTCAATTTAGCTAGTGTTACAAATCTACCTGAACAATTACTTAAATACCCTGCTAGAAAGACTTCATTGGGCATTATCTTTAAAATACTATTATTTTCCAATTTTTCTTTATCAGACTTACTCTTCTGAATTTATAAAAACTCATACACAAAATATAACAGCATATTACAATGAGGAATTAACTGAATTTCTAAAAGGGTGGGTTTGTTTTTATTTTTATCTTTCTCTTCCAGAAAACAAAAGCATTAAAAAATATATTCAAAAGCTTCACTTTTAGATCAATATCTAAATCACGTTCACCACTTGGAGAGAAAAAAACCCAAAATTAAACTTTATTTTGAGTGAAGTGACTCTTTGTCAAGATTTTCTCAGAGAGGCACTCTGGAATTTTATTTTACCCTAAGCACTCCCCTATGAGAAACAGCTGTATACTGAGCAACAGCTCTAATGAAAACAAATACAAAAATGAGCCTGAAGCAGGACAAAAATATAAAATCTCATTCTGAAAGTTATTTTTGTCTGTCTGACACCTCTTCAAAGATTCATGACACATCCTAAGAAAGGCGACACCAAAAGTGACATCAGCCTTAGAGCAGGGAGGACTCTGCAGCTATTTCTGCATTAGCTATTCTAAATGGGAGCTAATTTCAATAAATATAAACAATATGAACTAACCACAGAAAAATCCCATGTTATATTTACACACATCTAGCAGCTTATATTTCTGCTGAATTGTTTCAAGGGATATAACTATAAAAATTCAATTCACCTCTTTCCAAGCAAGCCAGCCATTCTCTCCTAGCAGCCAACTCTGCACCTTTTATTTGTGCTGTTTAAATATCTGTGTATGCACACAAATATACAAACATATCAAAGAAGTTACTTTCAGCTCCCGTATTTCTTTGTCACTGGTCAGAGATGGCATTAATATTTTGCTTTAGCAGGCTCATCTCTCCACCGTGCATTCACAACACAACCTCAAATCCTTAGGCAGACATACCATAGCACTCTGGCCTCTACTTCTTGGTCAGAAAAAAATGCAGAAAGACATCTCTGAATTTGTCCAGAGAGGATTCCTAGGACAGTCCTTTCAGAGGGTGGCAAGGCTTCATGATTTTCTTCATAAAGAAGAAGTGAAATTTTCTCCTTCCCAAGAACTTACTTCAGGATCAAAAGTATTCTTCTAGAGGCTAAATTATGCAGTCTAAGAACACAGACTATCAGGTAGTGCTGACACTGAAACCCATTTTTCTGTTAAATCTTCTAGGAGCAATCATAAGTTGCTTTCTGGTTCTATGAGAATGGAGAAATTTGACAGTGTGCCCTTCTCTCTTGCTTATTGTCTCCTCTTCCAGGACAGTTTGAAATCCCTCACAGATGACAAGAGCTAACTGCTCCCTTCAGATCCGACTGGATCCAGGTGTCCTCTGCAGGAGGTGATGGCTAATCAGTCTTAGGCCGTTTGATGTAACAAAGTCTGGAGGCCTGTAAGATACATAAAGCATGTCTGGGCAAAGGCCAAAGAAAGGAACGTTGAAAGACTTTGGTAAGCACTAAGCTTAATGGCTGCTTTAAACTGGGATCAACAAGCCTGTTAACTAGCTCTCTCCTCTATGATGATTTTTAACTGAATAATGAACCCTGTTCTCCTGACTTTTGCTGCTAATATATGCTTTATTTTCCAGACCCTCACAACAGAAGCTTGTTATTCTTCAAAGCTTCTTTTCTTGCAGGTAGCCCATACCTCCCAACACATCACAAACCAAGAGACTGGCATCCTATATACTGTTTGGCCTCTGACTCCCCACCTGCCCAGACTGCTGTGGGCCTCTCTTCTTCTATTACTGCTATTTAACAGTCATTAACAAAAAAGCTTCAACAGGTCTGAAAAAGCAACCATGGCTTTCATGGCTTATACAGATCCACATTCCAAGTCTTATTATGAGATTTGAGTCTCAGTGCTAGAAACACGTCTAACCGAGTGAGGGGTCTCAAGCTTCTATGCTGCAAGAATATTTACTGTTATCTTGACTTGCCCTTTGCTGAAGGGATTAACCACATGAGTATGTTAACCATGTTGAGAAAGTTGTTTAAGTCAACAAATTTCAACACTTCACAGGCCAAAACCACACAGAGGACACCATGCCATGCTTGGTAACTCACTCCTGCCCTGAGTCTTCAGGGAGGAATTAACATGCCTACCACCCACATAATCTAAGGATCTGATAGTGTTGCAAAAGCGTCCACAAAGACAAAACCAATGAGACAGACTCAGCAGACGAGGATTAAACCTTCTACCACTGCTACCTCCAGTTTAGATGCATGAACATTAACAAAAGAACTCACCAACACTACTATTGCCTAGAGGAGCCATAAATCAGAGACCGAGGGCATCTAATTTGGCATTAGGGACTCCTGTGCGTCAAGGCTTCTATATGAACTACAATTAGCAACGTGAGGATTTTTGGAAAAACACCTTTCTTTTGTTAAGGGAGCCAAAGAAGTGTAACATATTCCTGGAGCCTGTGCAACACACATGTTTAAGCAGAACTTCAGCAACCTAATATCATTTCTATATGGATAAAATGAAAGGAGTTTTCCTGACTAGACAAACTCTTAGCCAAACTCTTTACTTATTCACGGTGACGTGTTGTCTCCATTGATTACTGCCTATTCAGCCACAAATATCTGCAGATCAATAAAAATATTTAAACATAAAGGCAGCATAGCTCTGGTGGAGACTGACGTGTGCATACATTGCTGCTCAAAAAAATGCCCAATTAATTTCTTTTCTCCATTTCCTTTATTTCAGACAATATTATGGAGAGTATTATCCGTTATTTAGTCCAAGCAATCATAAACACTGCAGCACTGCATGCTTCCAGTTTATTGGAACATACATAATTTGACACATAAAGAATTTTCAATATATGTACATGCATGTATTTGTACAAGAGTTTGTATCAACAGAGTTAATCTGCAAGCCTGCAGTATAGTAGGTGGTTATATTTTAGTGAGATACGGTAAATATTTTTTTGTATCTTTTAACCTTTTAACAAAAGCTGGTAGATAAGATACAAAACACTGCCTGTTGCAGGGCATGCCTCTGTTACATGCTGGATGTTGCCCATATTTCCCTTTTCCTCAGCTCCTAGCAAAATTAGGGATAACATATGAAAGAGTAATTTTGTAGAAGAGCTGTGCAGCTTGCATGATCAGACTCAAACAAAGTAAAAGAACTGTAACTTCTCGTCTTCCCAAGACTTAATGACAATTTTATGTATGCATAGAATTGCTCTGAGTAAAATAGCCATTTAATTTCATACAAAAACAGATATGGGTAAATGGCACATTTGCATAAGTATGCATATGGAAAGATAGTGCAAATAGCTCTTTAATAATGGAATTCAAGTGTCTAGATGGAATAGACTAGACTCACATGGAATATTTCAGTTGTAAGGGAGCTACAATGATCATCTAGTCCAACTGCCTGATCAATTCAGGGATGAACAAAAGTTAAAGCACAGTATCGAGGGCCTTGTCCAAATGTGTCTTTAACACTGACAGGCCTGGGGCATCAAGCACCTGTCTAGGAAGACTGATCTGTTTGACCAACCTCTTGGTAAAAAAACATTTCCTGAAGTCCAGTGTGACCTTCCCCTGGTACAACTCTGAACTATTCCCACATGCCCCATCACTGGACACCAGGAAGAAGAGATCAGCACTTCCCTCTCTGTCCCCTCCTCAGGAAGCTGTAGAGGGCAATGAGGTTGCTTCTCAGTCTCCTTTTCTCCAGACTAGACAAACCTGGTGTAAAACATTAGGATTCATTCTGTATACAGATAACCACATCAGTGAAAGGGGAAAGTCAAACTGACCACTCTCAGTCAGTGACCATGCACTGCTATGAGGGAGACAATGCAGGATGCTAGACAAAGTAACCTAAAACATCCTGACATGCCTGATCACAGTCCCACTTATGGCTTTGTCTGGAAGGCTTTTAGCAAATCCCTTACGTTGAGATCTGCTGATTAATTGTTTTTATTCTGAGGTTATATTGATACAACCTCTCAGAACTCAATTTAAACATTATTGGAAGACAATTTACTCATCTGACAAGTCAATGCATACAATTTTGTTTAGAGAAAATATCACTGCTACTTAAATAGAATAGTTTACATCGTACAATCACTAGGTTATATTAATGAAAACAAGGTCAAGACTCAGAAGTTATATTAGTATTGTAACACATACTACCTTTGAGTATTTTATGGGTATTCATCCACAAGTTACTGTAGAATGCCTGGTATATTTTGGATTTGTTTGATTCTGTATGAAAGGAGCTCATTTGTATAAAAAGAATATTTCTGGAGTCATTAATCATACAGATTCTCATTTCTTGCTAAAAGGTGAGTGTATGCAAACAATGAAGTTCATTTTAACATTTCCATAAAGCCACACTTACTGAGGGATAACAAAAGACATTTTCCCGTTGACCTCAGCCTCAAAAGTTCCATTTCCTGAGTGTCTAGAAATCAAAGCCAAGACAGACTGGAGACCAAACTATTTTTAAAAATCACCACTTTCAGACTTCTCAATTCAGGACTCATGGCATTGTTTTGCGCATGATGCAGCTCTTCTTCACAGACCTGCATGGAATACTGCTATGGCAATAAAGCTGCTCTGTCTGAGCTAATTCAAGCACTCTTTTTCTCTCTCTAAGTGCCAGAATTTAAAATGAAATGTTATCTCTGTGTGAATCAAAACTACTTTCTACCATTTTCAGCCTCATTGATTCAACAGAATTCTTGGGAAAGGAGCCCAGTGTAGGTATGCTGCAGTTAGATCTCTCTCCCCCAGAGTTATAAACTATGAAAATAAAAAGTTTGATAAATTAAAAAAAATTTACACACTGGAAAAAAAAAACCAACCAATATATCAAAGCAGCATGATTTTTAACATACAGTGATGTGAAAGAGAATTTTTTCAAACATACCATGAGACAGTCTGCTTGAATAAGCATTTCAAAATTATTAAAAATGTGTCAACTCCAATATGTGAAAATGCCATTACTATACAGCAGAAGTTACAGGCAAGCTGAAGGCATAATCCTTTCCATTTTGAGGAAAACATGCTTGGGGTGAAAAAATTTTCCAACTCTGAAGTAAGTTATAAATTTCATACCAGAGTCTGTGACTTTTATTACAAAATTAAATGTGAAGGTGTGGGTCTGCAGTCTGTGAAGAAGAGATCCTGAAGGTACCACTCCTAATTGAAACTGTAACTGTAACCTGTGTACTGCCTCCTTCACCTCCATCTGTCCTACGCCTGTAAGAAGAAATTGAAAATTCCTCCTCAGATAACAGGAGAGGAGGTGCCACAGGAACACTACAGATTAAAGAGGAAAAGAGAGAGAAAACCCAGACAGGGGACATGGAAGGTAACACCCAGTGAACAGATCAGCAAAAAGGGCTACCGTATCATATGGAAAACAGGCACTGAGCAGCAATTCAGCATTGTTACTCAGAGTTTGTCTACAGACGAATTGCTCTGGGCAAGCATCCTCCGTCCCAGTTAGATGGTCTCATGCTGCATCTGTTACACTTCATTCTTTACTCGCCTCAAGACCCTCAACATTCATGTATATGTGAGGTCTGAAAGACCCTGCTACAAAAGGACAGAAGTTGAGGACAGCACACTCTGAGACAGAATATGAGACTGTGCTGTCCCAGAATAGGCCATAGGAAAAAAAATTGCTCCAACAGTTCCTGTCTTACTGGGATGCCATCCAAAAGGGACATTGACACACTTGTGAGGCAGGCCCATGTGAAGCACATGAAGATCAGCAAGATCAAGTGTAAGGTCCTGTACCTGGGTCAGGGTAATTCTAAACTTCAATACAGATTTAATGAGTGGATTGAGAGCAGATCTGCATATGGGTGGATGAAAAACTGGACATGACCCAGCAACGTGCATTTGCATCCCAAAAAGCAAACTGTATGCTGGGCTATATCAAAAGACACTTCTCCTCTACTTTACTCTCTGGAGGGCTGCATCCAGCTCTGGGGTCCTCAGCATAAGACAGGCAGAGAAGGGCCACGAAGATGATCAGGTAACTGGAGCGCCTCTGCTATGAGGAAGAGCTGAGACAGCTGGGATTGTTTAGCCTAGAGAAGGTCTTCCGGAAGACCTTACGGCAACCTTCCTGTTCTTGAAGGCGACCTATGGGAATGATGGGGAAGGTCTCTTTATCAGGGAGTCTAGTGATAGGATGTGGGGTAATGGTTTGAAACACAAAGAGGGTATGTTTAGATGGGATATTAGGTAAGGTGATGTCATGGGTTGACCATGAACCAATTGTGAGGGTTGGACATGCCTCCAGATCCCATATTTAAAACAGAGACAGCCACAAAAAGGTCTCTTTTAATTCTGGCTTTTGAACAGGTAACCGGGGAGTCCGCACGGCCCAGCGAGGTAATATTCTTTACTCTGAGGGTGGTGAGGCACTGAACAGATTGCCCACAGCAACTGTGGATGTCCCCATCGATGGAAGTGTTCAAGGCCATGTTGGATGGGGGATGGAGCAGCCTGGTCTAGTGGAAGGTGTCCCTGCCTGTAGCAGGAGAGTTGGAACGAGATGATCTTTAATGTCCTTTCCAACCCAAACGATTCTATGTTTTTAACAAAACCAGTAGCTACTTTATTTGTCCTGTCATTAAAAGTTTTCTGTGATGCCAGCTCTACTTAAGTGTATCATCTGACAACATTCTGTTTTTGCATTTCACCTTGTAATGAAACCAAAAGGTCAATGATTTAGGCTGAAAGTGTGTAAGTGGACATATCAATATCCAAGGGCCCTACCCAGGTTAGTGAACAACTGAGACTCAAGCCATTACTCACGAGTACAGGAGAGGTGATGAAGACTGCTGACACACCTCTTGCAATCTATGTGCAGTCACAAATGTGAGACCCCCAAAAATTGGTCTTCTCATCTTAAGAAGAATTTTTTGTCCTTTTTTTGACCATAAGTAAAACCCCAGCTATTTTTTAAACCGATTATTCTTTGACTCACAATAGCAACAGCCAGTTTTCACCATAAAAATAAATGAAGACAGTTGGTAAAGTAGATGTTGACATAGGTCAAGACCATGGAAAATTATTGCAGATATCATTTCACAAATGTAGGGGTCTAAAGTTGGATAAAAAGTTAATGATTACAGCAGTCCTATGTGATGCATTCTTACTGACTGAGAAAGTGTTTCTTCAGCAAGGGTCAATGACAATCCACAATCAAAGCAGTTGTCATAATTATGCTACAGATTCTGAAAAAAAGATAAAACGAGAAACAGAACTTAATACAGGCTGAGCAGAAACCAGAAAAGCAGAGGAGAAAAGACAGCAGATAATCCTCGAAATTACTACTTAAGCCCAAAGAAAACATGTCTTGCACAACAGCAGGCCAAGCTACTGCAGTGTCTCCCATAGACCAAAGCTGAAATTCAATGTACATTTTTCCACCTCATAGCCACAGAAAAGCCAGTCAGTCCTGACATGACTTAAGTGGTTTCTATCTGCTTTGCTGTATATTTTTGATCAATTGTAGCAGTATAGCCATACTTCCACATCCATGAGGTACAAGAATCCATAGCTATGCATTTTAATGTAACTGAAGTGTCCTTTGCCTTTCCCTTGTAGCCTTCCCACCCCTAGAGCTACAAGCTCTTCACATAAATCCATACATGTCAGCCTAAAACCATGTGGCAAAAGTCTTGCTCCTTTAGGAACAAGACTGTAGAGGAATAAATTGTGAAGAGAAAGGGGAACAGTCTGGCTAGTGATGAAGGAAGACAGGCTCTCACCCAAGACAGTTTAATAGCAGAGCTGCTGGGAAGGGCAAAAGCATCACACTGAAATTCTGGAGAAGCTCAGCATATCTGTTGCTGGCCAGGATTCCTGTACAACTGGAAAATCAGGGAAAAATCAAAGGCAGAAGGACCCATGCTTTCACTCCTTGGGGAAGTCTTGACAGGTTTTCTATTCGCAGGTACAGCTGTAGTACCTGATGAGTGAACGTGGCTACAGCTGCTGCCCAACCTCCTCCCTTCTTATGCATTGTACCACAGCTGACCATAAAGCAGCTCAAAATTACAGGATTGGAATCACACAGTAGCTTTGTGGGAGAGCTGAGAACAAGTTTCAGGGAGCCTGGGCTCCTGGCCAGTGACTTCCAGCAGCACCAGTCCCAGCTGTCATACACAAAGAACAAGCATCTAAAGCCGTTGGGGATTCTTCCCGTACTCAGATCTGAAGTGGCCTAACCAGCTTGGATGTTCTGGTTCAGTTTCTAAAATAACTCCACCTTGGAACAGTGAGGAAAAGTCTTTACAGCACAAGCTTAAAAGGAACTCCTTTGTTTATACAAGGCAGTTTATAATTTTTAGCCACAGGTCATATACCTCACCTTGGAACAACTCAAGAGCTACAAGCTCACAATTTTGAACACAATTTTACGAGACCTCTAATTGATAGGTCTGCTTGGTACAGTACCTAAAGCTCTGCTTACACCATTGAATACAATGTTAGTATCTAGAAATACCTAGTCTTGGGACAATGTAATCATCTTGAATTTCAGTACAGAAGGAGGATTAGTGTTAATATCACTCTGAATGTAAACTTGTATGTCACAACTCCATCTAACTTAGGCCTAAAATTGCATTTTCTTAATAAACCAAAAGGCTGATCGAGTGTCCAGTACAGGATAAAACTCCGAGCTCTCTAACCTTCATTAGCTTTGGAATCTAACATCTGGCAGCTGAACTATCTTGGATTTCATGTCCGTATTACTGTAGCAATTATTATATGTATTTTAAAAAGCTGTAGAAATTTCTGATGTGATATTTTTCTTTCCTTAGGTTAGTCCTTCAACTCGTGTCATAAATCATTTAACTCCTTCGGACACCTGCACGTGCTAATTTAAGATGGCTTTAACTCATTTAATGACATCTTCGGAAGACAAATCTCTACCACAGGCTTAAATTCAAATGTCAAAAATGCTGGTGAAATTCCAAAAGTGTTGATTCAGTCAAGAGTTTGCCATGGTTTCAACTGCCATTTAGAAAATCCACTGAGTATTACTAACACAAGTAAAAGTATTCCATAATTAAGTGATATAAAATATCCATTAGTGGTATACTGGACATATCAAAGTAAATACATCTCCTGAGTAGTCTCTTTACTGACCAAAACCCCCTGAACAGAATGTAAGAAAGTATCACAAATAACTCAGCCTATTTCCAGCACTTTTGCTTGATGTTGTATCGTCAACAAGGAAATTTTTCACATAAGTCTGCCATGGAAAAATTTAGTCACAGAGCATATACTAAATATCAAATTCAGCGGTTTTCTGACCGGAGTACTTTAAACCACAGAAAAACTTGATCCCATTTGTATTCATTTCATTGTGCCTGTCTTGCTATTGTCTATACTTATTTTTTTTCCAAGCTGACCCTGTTTACAGCATATACTTAGAAGTAGTATTTAAAATTCAGAATTGAGCCACAGTGCTTATACTAAGCTTCAGTTTCAGAGTTTTGTTGAGTTTTACACTTTATGGAAGTATTAGTGGCATATTTTACAGCACCCCATTTCCCTAGTTCCTTGGTATTTCAGAGGCCTTTGTAGCACAACTGGATAATTACTCTTATTTAGAATCATAGAATCATAATGTTGGAAGAGACCCTTGAAATCATCATGTCCAACCACCTGAGAACTTGCTGACGGTGTATTTGATCCCCTCCTTCAGGTTGTTCATGAAGCTACTAAACAGGGCTGATCCCAACACTGAGCACTGCAGAACACCACCCTTTCATGGCCCCTGTGTTTGTCTCTGATCTATCACTTCAAGCCAATAGAGGAGAATTGTTTGCAGTTACCTTGAAACAAGCTGTCTCTTTCTGTCCTGAAACTCAGTCTTGCAGTTGTCAGTGAACTTCACTGCTATTAAAAGATTGATTACTGCCCATCTTAAACATCATTATCATCACCATTCAAAATAAACTGCCAAAAACTACCTGTGAAAGACACATGCAGCCAGCCTTAGAAAACATTGCAGTCCAACTCTCAGGCAAATGTAAAAGGACTGAAGTTTCTTTTCCTACAGCCAGTAGGCCAAAGAAAGTCAAATGATTTTTCAACTGAAGTACTAATCCCACACCTCACAAAATGTTGACAGCACTTCCAATGAGGTCATATGTCTCAATTTCTGCATATCAGATAACACAAAGGCTGGAGTGATGCTTGATTAACAAACTGGCTGGTTTCATTTATTTTAAAGGCCCAGCTGAACCAAGGGTAACGTTGTTTTGCAACTTCAGGATGGTCCCTGTGCACATTCTGGCAATTGAAGTGTGTCCACAACAGTCACTCTGTTATGGATTCATAATTCACAACACTTGTCATATTGTAAACCGAGAAAAGGAAAATAAAGATTGTTATATCCATGGCTATCACTTATGGGATAGATTATTAAATTGCATATACTAGAGCTTTATGATCTCCAGTCACATGACTTACAGGGTTGCAATGTGGTCTCCACAGTCTTCACAAAATTTCTTTTATCGATGTTTATTTCATTTGACAGCGATCTTTATGACTATTTCTACATTGTCTACCATTGGGATAAGAGGACCTTAAATGGCCTAATATAAACGTGACTTTTTCACACGATTACAGTCTAGGAATACTCTCTAATAAAAGCCAATAAACTAATTGGCTTACTAATAAAACAATTTTTTTTCTAACCAAGACGAACTTCAAATGTACAAACGTATCTTCTGAAGTACACAAACTTAAGTTTTGTTTGATAGAATCTTGGATGTGCTACAGAAGATGTTTGCTCTCATCAGGGAAGACATTTCATGTTTTCTCATTTATGAAAACCATTGAAGCTTCAAAAGCTGCAATGGTTTTCATAAATCTCCCCTATTACTACTATTATTTTATTGCTAATCATTCATCCAGTTCCTTTACTGGCTGACAGAAAGGGCTGAAATGCAAAACTGGACTTCAGTACATAAACAAACATATATTAACATCAGACAACAGCTTAAAATCACCTGACTGTGTTTTGACTATTTGCCAGAATGGTGTGAAAGTTGAAAGTGATGATATCTCAGTCTCTCACAATTATCCAAATATCTTCTTCAGACTACCTCTTCAGAGTGTAATTGGGCTCGTAAAATGACAAGCAAGTTTACCAAACATCTGCACTAAGCAGGGCTGCAAATCTCACCATAATTTCCTTCATGCAAGGCAAGGGAAGTGTGTTAATACAGCAAGGACCCAGGAAAGAAGCCTAAATACAATGAAGAGAAAAACAGATCCACAAGGAAGTAGTATTCGGATGTCTTCTTAGCTGAGGAAAGGCAAGTTTTTCAGGTCACAGTGTCCAAACACATATGAGTATCATCAAACTGCTGTATAGGAGTATTCTTCAAAATTACAAATAGTTACAGGAATGTGAAATGGCTGAAAGTTGAAGTTAAATAACTGCACATAAAGTAAAACCAGAACATTTTTAAAACTTCTGGATACTTTGCATCACTGGCAGATTTTTAATTAAAATTGGAAAACTTCTAAAACCTACACTCTGCATCAAATAGAAATTAATTCTGATGCCATATGACATCTAATAAAAGGTGGTTTGACTGGATGATCACAATATTTCCTTTTGATCTCACAGACTATGAGTCTATGGGCATTTGTATTCCTGAGAACTAGTTTTTTAGGAACAGCGTGGAAGTCAGAAAACCTTTTAGAATCCAGAAATTCTGGTTTCATTATACAAAGTTCTTATAACACAAAGTTGTTATATATAAAACACAAAGTATATATATAAACACAAAATGTGTGTGTGTATGTGATGTTCTGTGAATATATGTATATATAGATGCAAAGTTGTTACAACACCTACAGATGAAACAGTTAATTTGCAATCTGCATCCTTTACAAAAGTAAAGTTAAACCAATATTCTGGCCTTTATTTATACATAACTTCAGCACCCATGAGAGTGCCGGCATTTACCCTCCCTTGAAATAAATAAATAAAGAAAATGGGAAAAATAATTTCAAACAATAACGTAGGTTAAACACAGGTAAGCGATAGTCACCACACCAATGGATATGACTGCTTTAGGTGGATTATATAGATTTGGAGTGAGTGTTTTATCCTACTACAATGTTGCTTGGATTCATACAATGTTCTGTGTGACACCAAGAGAAATACAGTTTCGCAGAATAAAATACATAGCACTTGGTATTTGCCACTTGCAGAAATTTGTATTCAACTGTCAGCCTTGTCCGCGTTTTGCAGGGGGCGGGTCAGAAGCAGGAAGGAGCAAAGTTGTATGATGAAGGCTGCACACATTCAAGCAGCACATCTGTGAACAGGATGCAGCTGCCTGGCACCTCCTCCGACCCATTAAAGCTGGCGAGGATCTGCTAAGAGTAAAACAGATCAGCCAAAGATGATGAGTGGCTTTTCAGTGACATTGGCTTTTATGAACAATCCTAAAAGAAAAGATCACAAAAAGTTGGATAGTTGGGAGATTCTTTTGCTTTGTTTTTGGGAGGGATGTCTTTCCAGCTCCCTTTTCCTGCCTTCAATTACCCATTAATCCCAGATACGACAAATTATCTATGCGTCCCATGATTTCTTGCTGTCCACCATTTAGAATAGTTGGGTGAGATAACAACCACTGGAATTAAATATGACTGTCTTGCCAGTCAGAAGCAGGAAGACAGATGCATAAAAATCTTGATCCATTATGTCAGGAGCACACATTGCTGCCAGAATGTTTTCCAAGTGCAAGAGATTAAAAAAAAAAAGATTTTAATTCATTTTTCTATGAATATCCTGCAATACAACCAATATAGTTAACATCAGAGGAAGCTGGATCTCCTCAGGAAATGGTGTGTAGAAGCTGTTCCGTTACATTTCTGTACAGTCAGTTCTGAGATGTGCCTTTCCAAAATGTGTTTTCTTTCACACTCTCCCTGCTGATATTTTGGCATTTGGCCTTGCAGGATCAGCTGCTTCCAGAATGGTGCATCTTTCTATGGTTCAAAACTAGGATCTCTTCAGTTCCTCCTCTTCCTACACTTTCTGACATCCAGCAGTTTTACAGCCCAGTAGCCAAACCACCAATTTGCTATCTTTCTTAACACTCTTAATGCAAACTGACTTTAACAACAGCTTAAGCACATTTAGTGAAACACAAGACCACTGCAGCTGTCAGAGCTGCTGTCTTCACTATCAAGCTCTTAGAATACAGATTAAACATTAGAGGACTAATTCTCCTTGTTTTTTTTTAAAACATTTAGTTGTCCTGTCATTTTTTACCTATAAATGCACTTTGCTGCTAAAAAACATAGGAGCAAATACTACTTTACTGGAACTGTAAAGAAAATCAAATATTAACACCTACTAATATCTAAGGACTAAGGATTGCAAATGCCTTTTCATTATAACCCTCTGCTTTTACATATTTATAACTGCTACGATGAAATTGTCTTCTTAAGAGTTTAAATTTCCCACATATATATTTACATAAAGTGCTTTTGCCATCATTAAGGCTGAGAAAAATCCTTTAGTGCTTCCTGAATTGTGTGAGGAATGTAACACCGTTTTCCTTTTTGGGCTGCAAATGGATTTTCCTTGGGTTTCTTGTTTGTGTGTTTGTTTTCAAACAGCATTTGCACTTACAAAATAAGGCTGCACAAGTCTGTGTGACCTGCCTTCACACACACTGTATGTCCCTCCATTAGTGATCTCACTTTGAGTGAGGATGAGCATTCCCAGCTTGCACAGGGAGAGCAAACCAGACAGATGCGCCATTAAGCAAGAAAGCATTCTGACAGAGAAGTGCAGAGGAAATCTTATCCCAGAATGGAGAGACTCTGGACAGCATCTAAACTGGAGCTGGAAAGACGTGACGTTCAAGGTCCCTTCCAACCAAAACCAAGACACAACTCAGTGATGTCTAATTAAGTCATCTATTCTGCACACTGCGTATACCTTTTGCACTCTCAATAAAAGCAGCTGCAACCTCTACTAGTCCCTGCTCAAATCAGTTGCCAGCTGAAGACTCTCACAGTGTGCTGCACCATACTGGAGTGCATGCTGCTCAAATAACTTGTCCGAACTTTAACTCCATGACTGTGATCTTAACACATCCTCTGATGAAGCAGCGGATGGGCAAAGGTTTTTTCCTCCTTATTGTTGTTTTTTCATCAATGTACAGTCAACTTTGCACTTATGATATCCTGAACTGTTCTAATGCCTATAGAATATAAAGAAGGAACAAAAAGAAGTACTGATAACTAATTATCTGTATCTTAAGTACATTTATTTTGTAAAATAAGATGTCAAATGCTAAATGCAGTTAGGTCTGGTAAGATGTTTTTCTGAATTTATCCATCGCTGGGATTAGCACTGCAGCTCCAGCAGTCTGCACGAGAAAATTGTAACTATTATCGCATACGAACCCTACATTTATTTCCTAAGATACCTAAATATGTTTTTTTGAGGTTTGTCTAGTGACAGTGAAAGGAAAACATGTATAAGACTTTTTTCCCCCACTTTGTCCCCAAACCCAAGAAATTTAAGAGGTATGTTACATTTAGAATCTTCATCTTACTATGTGAATGTAGCACTGTGTAACACCAACTTTCCGAAATATTTGTTCCCTACGCAGCAAAAGTATGCGCTGAAGGGAGTTTTCCCCTCAATTATTCCTAAAGAGTATTTCTATATGTTTTTGAAGGTTCCTAAACAAGTTTCTGTAACAAGATCTAGGCTATAGTTGGAAATACTGTCACTGATCCTAACTTCTGCTCAACATGTTTGCTGGAATGAATTTTAAAAGCAGAACACACTCTACAAAACAAAAGCCAAGGAGTCCTATTGCCCCAAGCCCCAAATTCACCAAGTGCAGGTAGGTCAAAGAACATGATTTCTCAAAAGAAAAATCCCCACGGTTTTAAACAGTTCTAAGCTAAAATCCAGCTCCAATCCAGTCAATGTTTTTAAATCTTTGAGACTTACCATGTTCAAGACACATGTTGGTCTGTGAAATTCAGAATAGGCTATTTATATTTTTTTCTTCTCTTAACAGAGTCCCTTGCAAAGCCCCAGGTCATTGCATATATGTGGGGTCTTCTGCTTTTGCCCCTCTAAAACCAGACGGCTCCAAATACATCAAGGCCAAAGAGACAAATAAAATCTGCATAATTTTGAATATTCCTGATCCAGAAAGTTTTAGTTACTTCTGTGAGAGATTGCTTAGCCCTTGCCTGCCACTTTAGAGTCAGCCAACATCTTTCTCATTGACCATTATTATCTAGACACCATAACAGCAGCTCTACCACAATCCCTAAAGACTGCTGAGTCCTGGAATAGGATATCTGACAGCTGGTCCAACACTTCATTATGAAGTAGAGCAATCTAAAATTTGGTGCTCCTTTTCTGCCCAGGGAACAGTGTTCTGCCTGTGGAGGATACAAAACCAGTGTAAGGATGAACCTTGGGTGACTGTAATCTAAAAATGAAAAGCCAATATCTATATATATATGAATATATATGTATATATAATTCACATATATATATGAATATATATGGCCTTCCCTTTTTACTGTACTGGCCAAATCCACTGCTTCTATAAGAGGAAGTATCCGTTCTTCAGTCAGCAAATTTTGTCACATAATGGTAATTTCTCTTAATTTATTTACAATAGGTAGAAACATTTAATGAAGTTAATTGTAACACTAATGAGACAGGTTTATTTCTGAAGAACAAAAGCTTTGTTAATATCTAATTAATAGCTGATTTGCTGTTTGTGCTTAAGGAAACAAAAAATAGTCATTGAAGCTTCCTAGTGGAATTACCTTTTTAATTTTTCTACTAGAAGCAGAAAAATGACCAGTAGGAATTCAGTGTAATATAATTTTAGAAAAGGAGAATATTCACTGTTGGGGAAGTTTTATAGAAGTTTTTCTTGAAATATATTACTGTATTCAATTACCTACACTTAGATTTCCCTTTCATCACAATTTCACATGATTTCATCATTATTTAATCAGTCGTTGACATCAGCCTCAAAGGAGTGTTGTCCCCTCAATGTATCTAATGTCATGTACATTAGAAAGAAATACTAGATTGGATTCCAGTTTTTCACCTGCCAAGTCATTTTACAGAACTCCTTGGCAATGACAATCTTGTTAACTTTTGGAAAAGAATTGGAGATTATTTGAGACGTTTTAACTGGCTTGCTTCCTAATTAATGCATCAAATGAGGAATTAAATCCTCCTCTTCCACGCACTGGAAAAAACCAAAACATTATTTTGCAGGATTATATTCTTAAACTATTTTCATAGCATTATTTCCTTAAGATGGTAAAGAGATGAGTAAGGAACTTGGAAAACTTTAGGATGGCGAGGAGAAGGGTCAGGATTTTGACCAGGGTTCTTTTTGAGAAAGAAACAACACTGTGGTCCAACACTGGGTTTCTGTGATGTTGCAAAAACTCTATAAAAAGGGTGGTGCACTGAAGGTATTGGGCAGGTGCAGAACACGCCTGGAGTGCTGCATCCAACTCTGGGGTCCTCAGTACAGGAAGACTTGTTGGGAGTGCATCCAGAGAAGGGCCACAAAGATGATTAGTGGGCTGAAGTACCTCTCCTATTTGGAAAGGCTCAGAGAGCTGAGGTTGTTTGTCCTCAAGAAGAGAAGGCTCCAGGGAGACCTTATTGAGGCTTTTCAGTATGTGCGGGGGACCAAAAAGATGGGGACAAACGTTTTAGCAGGTCTTGTTGCTACAGGACAAGGAGAAACGGTTTTAAACTGGAAGAAGGTTCATTCAGATTAGATATAAGGAAGAAATTGTTTACAATGGGAGTGGTGAAACCCTGAAGCAAGTTGTCTAGAGAGGACAGGTAGGTGCCCCATCCCTGGGAACATTTTAGGTCAGGTCACACAGGGCTCTGAGCAACCTGATCTAGTTGAAGATGTCCCTTCTCATTGCAGGCAGGTTGGACTAGATGACTTTCAAAAAGTTTCTTCCAACTTGAACTATTATAGAATTCTGTGATAAGGGAAAAAACCTGCTACAAAATGCAGCTACTTTATTGCTATACTCACTGGGATTTATCTCCCTGTTTTCACTCTAGTTCTAGGTGCATTCTGAACTGCTGAATAGTCATTACTGAGTGACGAATGAATATAAGTGTGATGCAGCCTCATTATGCAAAAGAATTCTTGATTCCTGTTGAAGCAACACATATTTCCCAGGGATTTTTGCTGATGATTAATATATTTTTAACTAAAACTAATATAACAGGCACCCCTATAAGTAAAGGTTTCAATTACCATTAAGCAAACAAAACACTAGCCAACTTCTGCAAAATTTAGAGCACAATGAACAGTTAGAATAACACTAATTACAGCAGGATCTACTGAATTCTTTATCAGTGAACAGCGACTTCATATTTCAAAAAGCCCTGAAAAAAAAATCCAAGTTGTAAGACTATTTGCGCATGTTTACATGAAAGTAATTAATACTCCAGAGGCAGGTGACATAGAGAGATATTGCTATTCCCTCTCACTCATTGTGATTCAGTTCATGTTCTAACTCACCCAATAACAGGCTCCTTGAAAACATTAAGACTTATTCTTGATTTTTACCAAGTTAAAAATATAAGGATTGCTGTCATAGGTTGGCCATAAACCAATTGTAGAAGTTGGACACGCCTCCAGATCCGTATTTAAAACGGAGAAAGCCGTGAAAAAGCTCTCTTGCTTCCGGCTTTGAACAGGTAACTGGGGAGCCCGTGCGGTCTGGTGGGGCCGGGCCCGGCCCAGCCCAGTCGGCCCCCAGTGCGGCACGGATTTTTTGAATCTCGCTGCTACTGAGCTGGCCCGGCTCCGCTCGGCTTCGGGCGGAGCGGAGCCGGGCCTTGCTCAGGCCACGGGCCGCTGGTCCATCCCAGCGGGAGCCATGCGGTGAGCAACCATGCGGCTGGGACAGCGCTGGGGTGGCATCGAGGCTTGGAGGGGCCGGGCCAGGAGTGGCCGCGTGGCCGCCGCCGCCATCCCAGTCCAGGAGCAACCGCGTGGCCACCGCCATCCGGGTTCGGGAGCAACCACATGGCCGAGACCACATGACTGAGATCAGGGGTGGCCAGAGCAGCACCGCGCAACCGTGGCTATCTCGGCATGGCTCGTAATGGACTGTATTTGCTTAGCCGCTTTTTAGCCAGCCATGCTGCGGACAGAAGGACAAAAGTGGCAGCAGCAGGTTTTTTTTCCGTTTTCGGCACCCCACACGAAGGAAAAGCGCGGAGCAGAGCCGGCAGCCAGCACAGCTTGCGCAGTCCCTGCGGAGACCACGGGGTCACAGCAGCGAGAGGCACAGCGAGCGATTCCCCGAATTGCAGAGCCCGGACGAGACCAACCTTTCAGCGCTGCAGAACTCTGTAAAAACTGTTTCAATTGATAAAGCTTGAGAACAAACGAACCTACGAACACCAATTCTCTCCCGAATTGAACAAAAAAAAAGAGAAAGGTGAAGACATGTGAGGAGGACACCGTGGTGACACTAAGGTCAGTGCGAAGAAGGGAGGGGGAGGAGGACGTGCCCCGGGCCTCAGGGCCAAGATTCCTCTCCAAGCTATGATGAGGACTTTAATACAATAAACTGTTTCCCTGTAAATCATGAGTGCATGGGGCGATGAAGCGTTCAAACTGCAGACATGAGGAAAGGCACTCGTGCTAAAGCCAGCAGATGTTGAAGTGACTGTGATCCAATGAGAAGCTTGAACAGAGAGAGGTAAGAGAGACAAAGACCCTTTCCCCCAGGAAGAAGGGGAAGATCTCTGTTTCCAGAGATGAAGATGATCTCAATAATAATGAAGAGAACCTTTGCTCCTGAACAGCTCATCCATAAAAGTGTACCCCATGGCTCAGTGGCCCACAGAGGTAGCTGTGGGAAGACTACAAAACGTGAGAGGGACCTTCACAGTACAAGCAGATTTCCACCCGGGCAGTGCTTCACTGTGACATTAAATCTACGAGAGAACTGTTTCTTGTAGAGAAGTCTCCATGGCATGGCAAGAGAGACTCTTCCCTCTGAGTGAACTGGAAAAAGACTATTTTAGAAGTGGCAAACTGACTGAGGGGTCCAAGTTTGGTCTCTTTACGTTGTCAGTGAGAAGAGAAAGATAACAAGTGGGGGGAGGAGAAGTGTTCTGAAGGTTTATTCTGATTCTTATTATATTCCTTTTGATTCTGTTAATAAAGTTTTCTTTATGCTCTTTAAAGCTTTGAGCCTGCTTTGCCTCCTCCTAATCCATATCTCACAGCAAAAACTGAATAAATGATCTTAGTGGGTACACTGGTGCTTAACTAGTGCCCAGCTGACTACATTAATTGGTGCGTTGGCCAGGAAACCTTGAATTGGCAAACCAAAACCACTACAACTGCCCATGTAAAAGCTTTTCCAAGTAATTAATTAAAGGGACCATAGTGGTAAATACTGCATTATTTAAGAACTAACTTAAACCTCCAGTCAAACTCTGAACATGAGAACAGCATGACAGTTCCTGTTATTTTGCAGCCAAGTAGCATCTCATTGATTCTTGGTCCCTGTGTGCTTGTACATTTTATGGCTACCCATGCAGACATCAGTAACTCACCTGGTCCCACTGTTTAACTGTTGTGTTATCCTATATGTCTAACAATATATTTTTGTTCACTAAGGTTTAACAACTAAATACCACCTTACCTATAGTAACATTCTCATATAATTTCTCTGAGCTCTAAGTCCATGGTGCTGGCTTTTAAAAGGCCGACGTTACTCATGGCTACTACAACTCTGCTCGCCTTTGCCCTCTCATGAACACAGTTGTCCTACCAGTAACAAGGACAGGCTTTTGGCATTACTTTCCCATTCTCTGAAAACAGCCCATATCATTTGGTGTCATCAAAGATATGCTTGCCAGCATTTTACGTGCTGATACCATGAGTTCTGTTCGTCTTGATATGGCAAAGATAAGACTTCCTCCTCTGTCATACCGCTACACTCAGTGTGTGGTTATCAGGCTGCGTAAAATGTGAATGTCTGGAGTAATGCTTTCCCAGGTGTTCTGATCCTGGAGTAGACTTGACAAACGCATGACACTACTGTAAAATTGTGCTCAAGCAGAGTATCTTCCTTAAGTGAAGGCAGCTTTACCTCTTATTTCAATGAGAACGTAAATCTTTCTGTTTCTAAAAGATGAATGAATCTGACCCATCAAACAGTTAATAATATATATATATTATATATATATACACACATATATATTATATATATTATATATATAATAATATATAATAAACCTACCTGAAATTCATTAAAATTAGAAAAATATGAGATGCCATGTTAGTAGAGATTGATAAAGAAACACAAACGCTCCAAAGTTGGCTAACGTTACACTTCACAGGAACACAAATTATTAATTCTACACTTTTTAGCATCACTGTGGGCCAGATGTCTTTTTCAGATCTCTGTTGTGATGGGAGACTTGGGGGACCTCATGAGAAAAATGGAACAAACTTTAGTACATCTATTTGAATATATTATCAATCTTATGTCTGCCCTCTATTACCTTTAAGAACTGTTCTCTTCTAGGATTATTTATACTACCTATTCTGAGGGATACTTTTTACCATATGAGTCACAAATTTCATTATCACAGCTCTTTACTTAAAACTCTTCATTTTATGTAACAGTTCAGAATAAAAAGACAGTTTTTCCAGCTGTGCTGTCCATTTAATTTACATGTACTATTGTCATGCATAGGCACTTAAACTCTCACATTTCATTGGAATTGTAATCTCTTAACTAGTAGAAAAGCTCACGTGATTTCCCTTATTCTTCCTATTGATGAAAAGTGTGACCTTCAGACTGCAGTTTCAATCTTTGCAATGCTTCCCACTTTGTGACACTTCAATTCACCACTGCAGCAAACCCAGAGGCATACCTCAGCTCTTCCTTCTCAGCCCTGGAATAATAATACCTTTCAACTATGGACTCATTCTGTCCATCTTCCTACTTCTTTTTTGCTCCTACTCCCATGATTTCATGCATTGTAGTATCACCAAAATAACTTTGCAGAGCAAACTCTAAAGCTAAAAAAGGCTCTTGATTCATGGCGTGGTGCTCTCATTGACCCCTGCCAAAGGCCAACCGCAAACAGCACATCAGCTAGGGAGACCAGAAATGTCCGTAAATAGATTTCATTCAATTGGCTTTGATCTCTGCTTTAAATCCACAGACTTCTTCCAATTCTATGTTTTCCTATTAAGACATGCAAAACACCATATAACTATTCACTGGCCTAGAAATAGGATGCGAATAAAGCTATGTTTCAGATCTTCTCCATTAAAATCTATGTTCAGGGAATTACAGCCTTTCTTGTGCATCTCTTCCTAAAACTGTTTAACCTTTTTCTTCGCTAAATGACAACACATAGCATTGCTAGGTAAGGATGTGGATGACAATTGACGAAACTGTGTTATACTGCGTATCCTTTACCTTTTCATCTAAATACAGATGATATGAGGTTAATACAGGTTAATGCTGAGGACAGTGTCAAAATGTGCAATTCACATGTCTTCAGTTTATCACAGAATCACAAAAGGATGACAAACACCTCGAAGATCATAACGTCCAACCTTTGATCAACCCCCAACTTGTCAACTAGACCACAGCACTAAGTGCCACACCCAGTTATTATGTTCCGTGTTGGATCTATTCATATTGTTTGTTACAGTGTCAAGAGGCTTTTCCAGAAGAAGAAAATCAAACAAAAGATTTTCAAAGCAGTTCATTAATTTAAATCCACAATAACAAGATTTTCTATTCGTTCTACATCTTTCATTGTGCATTCACACGATGAAATCAAACACTATCCATGAAAATAATTCAGAAATACCAAATTTCATAATGTCTTCAATTATATGCAGGCTATTTACATAACAAATTGCCACTCAATCAGACTTCCAACCTTTAAAATTTTGTAAAGGAGCAAATTAGTGACCCATGTCTGAAGCAACGCAGAACAGGTTAATTCCATGTACATGTAGCAGGGGGAGCTTTTTCAGCATTAAGTAAATTACCACTGAATTATTTGGAAAGTAAACAAATCTCCATGTTTCTTTGTTCCCAAATACACACGCTGACTAATCTGCAGCAAATATTGGCATTAGATACCATCACACTCATAAATATAATAGCGTGTGGCCCTTTCAAATTCTCACAGCAACGCAATGCGCCTTATTTAATATAAAATCTTTTGTTTAAAAGGACCAGCTAATACAGAGTAACTAAACTGCCAGTCTGCTTTAATAATCATTAAATGTTATACAAACCGAAGACAAAGTGGTCTTTATGCTACAAATACATGTCCATTTACTGATATGTCTGCAGCCACGCAAGAATTCCCAAACCCAGGTTCAGTGAAGCAGTCATGAAGTGAATCATAAACACTTTTTCCCAGATCTAAGTATTAGACCATCAGCTTCTCTTCGGGTACAGTATCATTTACAGGGTTGAGTAAGTTGCACAACCCTCACGAGAGCTTCTCAATATTGAAGTGATGTGTAACAATGGTTCAGAAATTTTGAAATTCTATCCAGAATAGATAGCAGCACCACAGATTGGAGACAAGACCTAAGTGGCATAATGTGGAAAATAAACGATAATTTTTATTTTCTGTTGTGTTCTCCATTAGAGTCTCTAACTATTCTGGCCAAAATAGTCTGGACTGACTGCCAGAGGTGCAGGTGGGGTATCTGGAAGCTGGGTGTAACACCTGTTTATGTTGGTACATGCACGTGAACTTGTGCATTTGTATGTTAATCTCTCCACCTCTGTGCGTATGGAAAGAGCATGCATGGACTGATGTAGATGCGAACACTTCCCCTTCCTTTTGCATTTTTGCCTATTCTACATGCAGTGCTTGTTGTTTGAATGGTGGGTCTTAGTACTCGTGGGAACAGAGATTTGGGCCCTGATCACTTTTATACTAATCCCCAATACATACTGCTCAGCTGGTGCTCTCAAAGGGTTAAACAGTTCAGCCTCATGAAAAGAGGATTGAACACAGCTTTCTGTGTACATTCCTAGTCTTGTCCCATCCTTTGTACAGTGTTCAAACTCTTTCACTAGTAACTTTTACTTCTCACAAATGATTTGTTAAGTAAAACCTGACAAATCCTTCACAGAGAACATTCATCATCAAATAATTTAAAAAAAGCTTGACTCTGTCATTACCATACCAGGGGCCTGGGGGATTGTTGGCAAGACTGCATTGCATGAACAGCACAAAAAAAGCTAATGGGATCTTCACCAGACTTTTTTTCTAAAAGAAAACCAGAGGCAATCCAATTCTGCAGTCGGCGAATAAGCTACTAATCATTGAAATTAAAGGATTCAAACAGAAGTGTGTCCTGGGTAGGATACAAGAGGATATGATACTTAACTACAGACCAATAGTTACCTATTATGGTGTATGCTAGGCTGACATGTATATGTATATATGTATTACAGGCTGACAGTTACCTATTATAGTGTACGCTATAAAGAAATGGCACCATTTTCACACAAATCTTAAAATTAAGATCAGTGGAACTACCAAAAGGACCACAGGAAAGAGTATTCTTTTTAATCCCTCATAGACCAAGTTCAGAAGAAGACAAGAAAAAAAGCAAGAGAAACTTTCCTCTGGACTTTGTATCATCCCACATTGCCCATTTTTATTTGTCAAGCTGGTTGTTCTACAGAAGGGATCTGCAGACATAAATCTCATTCATGTGGTTTTGCAGAGAAGCATAGCCCAGTAATTAGTGCATTATCAAAATTCAAGTACTCATCCAGCAATAATGGTGGAACTTATGTTCCAAGAATAGCACATACTTAATAGCATGGTATCATCTTCACTTTGTTTTAATGAGAAGTAGAACCTTAGAAAGCAGATAGGATAATTCTTGTAATGCTATATGCCATTCAGGTGCATGTCCTCTGGTATAGTATTTCATATAAAAAATGCAAAGGCTTTTCCTCAGACACATGCATGGATTTTCTTACCTTTGGTTCCATTGAAATGAAGCTGTGGGTACCTCTACTTGAGAGAACTGACCTTTTAATTGTTTTACTATGGTAGAAGTGGTAGTAGTCCTTCAATGTTCCAATCTGTAAGAGCAGAAAAGAAAAAAAGAGTGGAAGACTTAATTTAATGAAACTGGTTTCCTGTTTTTCATTTTGGAAAGTCTATAAATTATGCAATTTCCTCTGTGCTGAAATGTTACTTGAACCCACTGATCATCTTTCAAAAGAAGGACATATGATATGAAGTAGATGAAGTATCCTTGAGGCAGTAACTGCATAACCAAAGATTATAACTGAGCTGCTTAGTCTGGCTGTATCTACCTTTTTAATGTTTAATTTATATGCAGTACTTTAGGTAATTCTATATCAATCTATATCCAAACTGTCCTCAAACGGCACATATAAAAATCATTAAATGGCTATAGGGTTATTAAAAAGCATTCCATCTAGTTTGCTTAAGGAAATGTACTGTAAAACACACTAGACTTGGTTATTTATATAATTAAATTATAAAAAGGACATTCACAGCATCAGACTATACAACAGGAGTAGTTTTCCTGTTCTGACAAATGAGAGCAAAAAGTAGAAGAAAGAAAGATGGAAATGGTAACTTCATAGGATAATAACTTATTTGAGGTACAAAATCAATTCATGCAAAATTGTAAATTTCACAATGGTGTAATAAAAATGCTTCTTACTCATCCCTTCAGTATACAATGGAAATATAAATACTGACATGAGATGGCCTTCACAATTTGAAAAAGAAATCTTCTTTTCCAGAATTACCAATATGTCTGCTTTCATTTTTCACTTTCAACTTGAAACTTCCTTTTCACTCACCTACAAACTAACATCCAGTCTCCTTGTCTTCAGGAGAATGCCTCTCCATGTCATTTGGAATTTGACCTACTAAGGCACTGCAAATCTTGTAAGATACTTAATAATTTAGTTTCAAGTGCCTCAATTATGACCAAAAAAGGGACAATTGAGCCTACTGTCAAGTTAAAACTCAAGGCAACCTCATGAAACAGACTTGTTTTTCCAAATAGAGCTGAACGATATCACTAAAGAGGATGGAGCAACACTTGAGAACTTTCACCTCAAAAAATCCCTCACATTTCTGAATTTGCGTCTATAAGAATACATGCAGGAAACGAGAGTTCAGCAGTAAAGACTTGAAGAGAACTGGAAATAAGTCACTCACAAATTCCAAGATTATTTAGAATATTAGAAAACAAAAATCTTGAGAAAATATGAAAGTAGACTACAAAGAAAATATTGATACTGATAAAAACAGGAACAATTTAAATGAATTTGCCTAACAGGGAAAACTGCAACAGGGTCTAGGATATTAATGCCAGTCTGTGTGTGTGTGGTCCACCAAGACCTTCATTTTGGAAAGAGTAACTTATGTCTAGTGTAAGAAAAATACCAAAACATTCAGTAAAATCAATTTAGTTTATCATAAATTAAATAGGAATTGGTTTGTCTAAGACTAACGAAAGTATATCAGTAGCAGAGTAATTTTCATGCTGCCTTCCCTTCGAAAGGCAATTCCAGCTGGAGTGGCACATCTCCACAGCAGAGATGAGCCTAGGGTCACATCTGGTTGGTGGCCTGTCAACAATGCTGTTCCTCAGGGTTCAGTCCTAGGACCAACTTTGTTCAATATATTTAACAACAACCTGGATATAGGATTTAAGTGCTCCATTAGCATGTTTGCTGATGATACCAAACTTGGAGGTGCTATTGACCCTCTTGAGAGACCAAAGGCCTTGCAGATGCATCTGGATAGACCAGAGCATTAGGCTATAGTTAATGGGATGAAATTTAAACAGCTGAAATGCTGGATCCTGCACTGGGGATTAAGTAACACCAGGCACAAGTGTAAAACAGGAGTGACGTGGCTGGAGAGCAGACCCGAAGAGAGGGACCTGTGGGCGCTGGCCGACTTTAAGCTAAGTGCGACTCAGCCATGCATCCAGGCAGCCCTGCGGACAAACTGCATCCTGGAGTACTTCAAATACTGCACAACCACCCAGAAAAAAGAGGTGGTTATCTCACCACACTCATCTTTGGTGAGCCTGATTTAGAGTACTCTGTGCAGGTCTGGACCCCACAATTTAAGAAGGATGTGAAGATCTTTGAATGCGTCCAGAGGAGACCAACAAAGCTGGGGAATAGCCTGGAAAGCATGGCTTGTGAAGTGGGGCTGAGCACTTTGGCTTGGAGAATAGCAGGCTGAGGGGTAACCTCATTGGTCTCTACAGCTTCCTGAGGAGGGGACAAGGAGATGGAGGTGCTGATCTCTTCTCCCTAGGATTCAGGGATGTGTTAGAATGGGTCAGAATGGCATCAGAGGAGGTTCACACTGGACTTTAGGATGTGTTTCTTTACCAAGAGGATAGTCAAACAGACTTCCTGGGGAGGTTGTGAATGCTCCAAGTCTGTCAGTATTTATGAGGCATTTGGACAATGCCCTTAATAATGTCCTGTAACTGTTGGTCAGCCCTGAATTTGTCAACTAGATGACCACTGTAGGTCCCTTCCAATTCTATTCTATCCTATTCTATTCTGTTTCACTCTGTTCCACTCCATTACTTTTGACTACAGCAACTAAAGTTTGTTCTGATTTTAAGAGGCTGGAGCACAGTCCAGTAGCATCAGGTTACTGTTGCACTCTTTTTACATTACTATTATTTATAACAATCACTGAAATTTGGTGCCAGGCTTAGCGCAAGTGCCAGTGATGGCATGCTTCCCTGAGACAGAGGGATGTAATCAATTTCCTGGACTCATTGGTAGCCTCAAATAAGATTGAAGTGCTAGCTGCTGGGAAGTGATGTTAGTCTTGCTTCGTAAGTCTTCAGAGACCTGTAAAGTGCATACTCACCACACCAGTAACCTATAAAGGTTGCTGAACTTTTATAGACCTTGCTGCCTTCGGGGTGCATCAGAAACCCATTACTTTGCCTGTATGTCTACAAAAGCACACACATTACTGAAAAGACTCAGCTCAGACAGGTAACTGGATTTTACAGCTTCACAGAACTGTTTAAATAGAAAGGCCATATTACAGGCAAAATAAGCACCCATCCTGTTTGTGCTGCAAAGGTCTCAATATCACCCAGTCCTCAGTGTTTTGTCTTGCACTACTTTAAGGTGTTATTTATTTAGTTATTTACTAAAGATTAACTCTAGCTGACCACTCTGAGGGTATCAAACCAGCAAATTTAGGAGATTACCTAATTGCACTCCTGGAGGTTCTACAGTTTAGCAGCACAAGTCATCCATGGAAGAGACTGGAGGCATCTGCATGCTTCCAGCCCAAGGGGGACAGCACAAGGTTTTGTAATCCTTGTCAGCTCTACTCCCTCTGAGAACTTGGGCTGAGGAGACAGAATTAAGCCCTTGGAATTATGTATGGTAATTGCAATGCCATGTCTTCCAAACACCATTAGGTTTTAAATAATAATAGTGATTATTTAGAATTCTGAGATCTACAGCTTTACTTCATAACTGACAAGGAATTAAAACGAGCCCAAATCTTTTAAGTGTAATTAAAATCATATTAACTAACTGCCAGAGCCTTTAACAGCAAAGTAACACCAGCATTACTAAAAGCTTTTTTGCCTTCTTTTACCTTAATGGGAATTTACTTAGACCTTCCAATTCCTTGGACCACTAGGAAGAAGAATTAAAGCATGTAACTATAGCACAATAAAACTTATCACTGAGTATGTTAATATTAAATTGTTTTTTATACGTCTAACTCCCAGGTCCTAGAGGCACTCTCAGAGAAAAACAATGCAAAGACAGAAACACCAGAGCTAACTACTCTAATACTGCTAGAGATTGATGGCAGTTTCACCCATATATCCTTGGGAAACCTTTGTAATCTCCTTTTTTTTAGACAGAGGGCATGATTTCTTTAAAAAGAAGTAGCGAAATATTGCCTGGACAAAGGAAAAAGAATGGACAGTGGGTGTAGGGGAGACATAATCTCCTTAGAAGTAGTATTTGTAAATAAACATTTTCAACATATCTATACACACATTTTAGTTGTACTATACTATGTTTATTCAAGGATGAAATAATTCCTGGAGCCAAAAATCCTGTAATATCAGAGCAGCATCCCTGAAAAGCAAAGCATCCACATATTTTCATTAAATTTACATTCATCAGGTCTTATTTTCTATTTAAAGTTGAGAAAATGTGTTAATTTTAAAGATAACATGAAACAAGAACAAAACTTTCTAAGCTTGCTATTGAAAAATATTTCTTCCATATGTTGTTTTATAGTCTAGAGCCATAGTAAGATAATTTAGGACATAATTAATGAATGAATTCATTGACATGTGCACTGTGTCCCATTAATTCTGTAAGGAAACACAATTGCTAAAGATGGCTGTTAAACATACTTTAAATATATTTATATGGTCACCAAACTGACCTATCTGACTTGGTTCTGAAACTGAACTAACTGAAACTTCTATGTAGCTGAACAAGAGTAGGGAAGTCACTCCAGCTACTGGGCAGAAACCTAAGAGATGCTTCTTAGCTAGTAAACTTTTTTTTTTTTTAAGAGGAGAATCTTCTAAACATCTAGGTGCAAAGTGCTCTTCTCCCAGTGGGCTGAACAGAAAACAAAATGCTACTGATTTTGGTGAATTGCAAGGGCCCCTGTTTCTCCAGGCTTTAATGACTTTGCTCCTAAATGGATTTGGAAAGGAAGACGGATCAGATACAGATATGATTGTGAACTCAGTAAGACACTGGAAGAGCCAAAGAAGCACAGATCTGCTACCCCTGTGCAGAGCTGGAATATAAACCATTATAAATAGGCACAGGATCATATTTCACACGGAGGTGAAGGTATGACCCTTCCCATTTTTCGGAACTGCAAAAAATTTCCAAAGTTTTAAAGTCCTTGACAGAAGAAAATATCAAAAACAGAAATGAAGAAAGTTTATTAGATTTAGTAGTATCATCTCATTTTAACAAAATTACTTCAACTCTATTTCAGACTTTTACATTTTTTCAGATTAAAGCATTTTCATTTTTCTCTGAAATATAATTTCTGGTGTACTCTGTAAAATGTGACAATATTTTAAACATTTTCATAGTGTCCCAGTTACAGAGAAAAGGGGGTGAAGTTTTTAGCACTGTTTATTCGATACCACCCACATCATTGATGGGGGGCATGGCTTTGGCAGGAAAAAGCCAGTTCTGGGAAATTCCCAGAAACTGGGAATGCACCAGTCTTGCCTCGGACACAGAAGCAGGGTGGACCATCCCCTTAAACCACGGTGGACTTGGCCCCTTCTGCTGCCCACCAGTTTTTTTCCCTCCTCCCATTCTTCCTCCAGAACGCTGCCCTGGGCGTTGCAGTGTTGAAGTGGACAGCTCCAAGCAGCAGAGGGTTGGAGGTGGCAGTTCAAGCAACTGCAGAGGACCAAGCTTAGCCAGCAGCTGCACAATCCCTTTATTCAGATCAAGTAGCTTCCAGGTTTTGTTTTGTTCCCTGCTTTCCACTCCATTTGAGCTGGGTGGGAGGGTGGGGGATAACATTATGCTGTGGAAGTTCTCCTCACCATATTGCCTTTGTCTGGAGACCACACCCGGTGCTATCTTTGAGAAGTGTTTTTCTTTGTTCCTGGTGGTGAATGTTATTTTGTGGGTCAGGCACCTCCTTTTTGTGTACTTTTTACTACTGATGCTGCTGTGGTTATTGTGATTTTAGTAAATTGTTATTTTCATGACATAATCTCTCCTTATTGTCCCTCCACTATCAGAAGGGGCGGGGGAAAGAGAGTGGCTTGTTTGGAGTTTAGTTCCCTGTTGGTTGTTAAAACCAGCACACATGGAATCACAGAATCGCCTGGAAGACACCAAGCTGAGTGGTGCAGCTGACACAGCAGAGGAACAGGATGCCATTCAGAGGGACCAAGACAAGCTTGAAAAGTGAGCCCATAGGAATCTCATGAGGCTTAACAAGACCAGGTGCAAAGTGCACTTCAAATTTAAATCTGAAATCTCACAAGGTGAGCCCATAGCCCTTAATTTTGATCCCTGTTGGCCCATTGTTATCCATAGGTGTAAATGGGTTCAACAATACTACAGAAAACTGCCACTCCCTTTCCTTCCTGAGTCACTCCAGACAAGCGTTAAGCATCTTAAAACCAGGGTTCTGGTTCAGCATTCAGGGGCAAGAAAGCTCTGCAGAGGTTGTTAGCTGTTCACTGATCCACTCAAATTAAAGCATCCATATCTGGAAAGGTCATGGTCATTCAAGACCTGGAATCTAAACTTGCATTGCAAGAAACAAAACTATGTACTGCAGTTTTGGGGGGGAGTGGGATGGGTTTTTTTCACAGTAAGATACTACAACAGTGACCACACTTTCTCAGCCTCCAGCTCTCTTCCCCAAAACCCCACTGCTGGGTCAGCACTGACAGATATCCAGCATACTGAGGCTGGAGGAACAATCACCGTAAGGACAGCTGCAGAGCTGCTCAGACATCTGAGCTGGAGGCTGAGACAAGGGCTCTGTCTCTCCCAAATAGAACATCAAGTTGAAAGGGTTTTTTTATTGTTTTGGTTTTCTAGTTTAAGCCAAATTAACTAACAGAAATTCAGCTGCCCAAATTGTGATGATATCTCTGTATGTGCTCAAGATAGGAACAGCCTAACTTGTTCATATCTGCTTCTCCCACATGCCTTTCTCTTCAGGTTTGTTTTAAAGGAACTGATGACTGCAAAGTGTTGCTGTTCCTGAATAGTGACTCTGAACAAGTCGGGCTTGGTCTTAAATACAGCCCCTCTTCCTGAAGAATTTTTTAAGTCTCCTAGATGGAAAAAAGCCTATACTGTAAGCAGGAGTTCTTGCTCAGCTTATTGAATCTTCGGTCTGGAGGACAGAATAGTTCAACTGGGAAAATTAGATTCCCTTCTGAACCACCTGCACATGAAAACTGCAAAACGAAGAGCAAAGTTAAAAAAATCACATGGCTATTTCAGCAGGAACATCACAAATCCATAAGAGTGAATCACACTGCACCTCTTCAACGTAGTAGGAACGTAACACTTTACCATTTAAGCACTGACACTCCTTCTTGTTGTGTTTAAATAGAGAGGAAAGCATATCACCTTACTGAATTAAAATACACCAGACTAGCCTTCTTTTGTATTTTTCATTTATGTTTCAGTTATTTGAATGGAGAAATTTTGTCTGAGTACTTGCCTTGAGCTAGGAAAGTACAGTTTGGCTTTTTAAATAGCTAATGCCAAAAATTAATAACAGCCATTAAAATAAAGTAGCTCAGCCTTATGTTCTTTAAGATATTGTCACTGCTGTTGCTTACATGCTGCTGTATTTTGTTTTAAAAAAATAAAGTAACACATTAATTCTTTCAATTAAAAAATAAACTTCAGCCTTTTAATTTTCATGTGCCTTTCTTAGTAGAATTAAAACATGTTGATATTCTGAGGTCAGTAATCATTTTTGATATCATTCTAATTCAGTATCAAAGTTGAGATTTTTTACAGTTATGTTATTGTATTCCATATCTATCTGCGCCCAAAAATTGTTACTGGAAGACCCTACAGGCAGGTATGCTGTGTATGTCTGGGAATGCTGCCACGGGCATTTTTAAAATCCTCTCTCATGGGCTCTTTCCAGTTCTTTGCTGCATGGTATTGGCTTCGTGGGCTGTTTGGTCTTTGCTCAGGCAAAGGTTTTGTCCTCCCTTTCTGGACTGTCTTTTAGTTTTGGGGGGGTTTTTGCACATCTTGGAGAGGCTGCAGTTGGCAGTTTTGAGCTGCCTCAGGGCGGGTTCTGCAGGCGCGTGCTGGTCACCAAGGGCAGTCCCGCTCCTGCAAGCCAGTTCAAGTCAGCTGGCTTCCCGCTCCAGAGGGAAAGGCATGGTTGTCTGGAGAAGCCACCTTGGAAGGGAAAGTGTGACATCATCTTCCCCTTGTCCTCCAGCCACATGGCTGCCTCCAGCTGCCAACCTCTCGCGGAAGCACGTTTCTGGCACTGGGGTCTCTCTCTGCTCCCCAGGGGTTGTGAGATTTAGCAGTTTGCTATCTAGCAGTTATTTACTATTTTTTCCCTTGCCTGTTGGCATTCTGTTACTAAAGTGTTATTTTTTAAACTTGTATCTACTCATATCTCAGTCCTTACTGGTGGAAAGGGATTGGTTGGAATCAAGGGGGATGTCACTCATTTCAGAGTGCCCATCTCTTTAAACTGTCTCAAACCAAGACAGTTGGTATATCTGACTTTGGATTACCTCTATAAAAGCAATTTTTCTCATACTTTTTCTTTTCAAGGCTTTCTACTGCATTACAGAATACAACTTAAGCATATTTATAGTCTCAGTTCTAAAATATAATTTAATTAAAATTAAAAGCTATGTTTAAATGTGGAATCCTAAATTCTTAGTTAGATTTATTCAAACGATTTTTAAAAGTCAAAGTTCTACTGTTCTATATAGAGAAATGCTCTACTGAAAATATATTATAAAATACCTGTAGCAATATAAACTGAATTATGTTTCCTGTGAGACTCCTAACTGATCCATAACTTTTAAGAGTTGAGGTGAATTGTAGGAAAAAGCTTCCTACATCACACTTTCTGCATAAAGGTTACTTTGTACAGTTGTATTTTAAAACAAATATTGTCAAATGAAATTCTGCTTTTTGAAATTACAGTACTTTAGTGCTCTCTTGGTAACCTTATTTAACGCATGGAATTACTTTGAAAAATAAAGAGAAAAAACCTAATAATCAAATAGCAATATAAAGTGTTTTACATCATTTAAAAAACCCAAAAAGTTTGTATCACAAACAAGTTTTAGTACAAATCAGGAGGTAAGATTAATTTTAGTGTTAGAAATAATAAATTCAAACTATATCATAGCCTTAATTCTAATACATGCTAAATCATACTAAGATTTATTAATTGAATTTACACTACTATACAGGAGGAACAATCCTTCCAAACAGGATCGTGGCATCTTTTTTTAGATTATGTATTTGCCTAAATCCTGTTGTTATTGAAATGATGAACTCTCTGCCTTACTGAGTTCTGAAAAGTGGGAGAGATGAACTGTTTTCTTTAAAATAAGTATATACTTTGATCATATTTAATTACAAATGGTGCTACTTTTAAAAGTGCAGGTAAAAGAAGAAGAATACTGGAGCCAAATCATAAAAAGAGAAATCCCAAAGACACCCATCAGGTAAATAAAGCCAAGGAAAAGCTGCCTGAATAAAGACCATGTGAAAATGATATTTGAGTCCTACATGAATAGGCAGTGAAGCCTTAACATGCCACAGGTAACAGGGGACCACAGTAAATACAGACCCCTTGCAAAAGCAAAATGTTAAAATTCAAGTGCAATGATTACAGGCATTAATAATTGCAACCCCATGTCACTGTGAGCTTTGCCTAGTGCGCACTGCAGCAATTGGCAAGTTCATGTCTCTGCCAAATAAAATAATGCAACGTTACACAGCAAACCCATGACCATGGGCTTGCAGTTCCAGGGCAACATTACATTTTTCATGAAAATGCTTAAAAGGAAATAAATTACTTCCTTCATTCTCATTCATCTTTTCTATTATTTCTTTTCAATACAAAAACCAGCATGATATAATCTGGTCGTTTATGCCCCTTTTTCCGAAGCCCAGTGAGTCACCACCTTGTTTCTGCAAGTAAAAATGAGTGCAAAAAAGCGTACTTATATTATGCTGAACAAACAAAAGTAACCTCTGCAGTACTTAAAGTGACTTCAGTGCAGTCATCATGCGTTTGCAAGTTCAAGCCACAACAAACATATTTTTTATCTGCAAAGAAGCTGTTAGGCAATATGGTAATGTTTGTTTCAGTACCACGGCCATCATTTTGATGAAGCCATCAAAAAGGAAACAAATACCTTTAACCTTTAATTTTGAGGGGTCAACTAAATTGCCACTGCTTTCTGAAATTTTTTCCCCTTTCCTAACTCAATAATCTGTAATTTAAAATGTCTAAATTATATACTGCTATACTGCATCAACTGAAATGAGCTTTGTGTCTATTTTATTGACTTCCAATCCTATTCCATGTTGTATCACTAAACAAGTGTAAAATGATGAGACAATGAGGATGCATACTCATGCAGTATCATGAATGTTTGTTAAAGTAGCAAACAGAACTGCCATATACCATACATTACTAGACTCTAAAGACTACTATTTCTTTGTAATGTTTCTTCACCTGTACTGTCAAATATGCAATTATAATAAAGCATAAGAACGAGGTTTGACAAAGTTCTGACAAGGCTACTTCATTCATGCGAACACTATAAAGATTAGTTAAGAGGTTTTATTTTTTGACAAACTACTGCAAGAAAAGTATCACAACAAACGATGTTCATATTAATTTCCTTTTAAATCTGGGTTCTGAAATACTTCATAAGCATCATCCCTGTCCTGAAATTTGTAAACATCTACCCTAACCAGTCCCATGGCATCAAGTCCCTTCTCACTTACAAAACGGTAAGTCAGAAAGAACTGTTGAAACTAATGAATTTCAGAGGCATAAATCAAGAGCAGTCAAATCTAATGGGGTTACTTGTATGAGTAAAAGATTTAAGAACCGGTCAGTTCTTCTGCAACAGTAGAAATACTGTTATATCTGCATCCAGTTATTCAAACATCAGTATAAAACTCCTAAGCACATTAGTAGCAAGGGAATTTATACCATTCAAAATGACTAATGTGGTGACTTACACTAGTCATACTGTTTACAGCGAACATTTATATTGCCAGCAATAAACCTTTTCATGCTGTACTTTGTCTCACAAATCTGAATGCAGCCCTTACTGGTCATAGGAAATACAATGTTTTCATTTAACTGACTTTCTCATGAGACTTGATTTAAGCAATTTCCTCTTCTATTACTGATATAATTTACCAAAGAGTAATAAAGAAGTGACTCATGGGAATATCTAAGACTGAGTTAAGTTCATCTATGTGGGGTGTGTAGGCACTAAATCCAACCTTCTTACACAGTTAACCTAGATCACACTTCCTCAACTTTGTACTCTAGCGAAATCTGACATTTTCCACTCTGTACAACATGTTTAACCAAATACAGAGAAGCACGCAACTTGTCCAGAACCCCAGGTTACTGCCATATTCATCTATCTTACTTGGTTAATGCTAGAGTTGTACAAAAGTTTATACTTTTTTTTGTGTAAAAGTAAGGTTTGTCAGTATCCTTTATTTATGTCTCCTTATGTAACCCCGTTGACTTTGATAAGACAACTAGAGCAACACCTGTTCACATAACAGTTTAACAGTACGAAAACAAAAAAATTCTCGACAGCATCTAAAGATACTGTAAAAGAAAAAGCAAGTAAGTGAGCAAATGAGACCAAAAAAATAATCTCCCAAGTGATTGCATTATGTAGCATTCAAGCATAGTAAGAAATAAAACAGCTACATAATCATAACTAACATTTAGTGAGGATTTGAGAAGTATAACAGCACACCAAGGGACTCTATTGTAGTACAGAATATGTCTAACACGGTCTTGCAATATTCCACTTAAAGCTGCTATTTGCAATCACAACAGTAATAAAACACACACACAATAAAAGTGACATTAATTCAGATATACACGGGTCTCTCCTACTGTTCCATTTTCAAAGTGCTAGAAGATTCAATTAAGCTTTCACTGGATTCACTGGAATCTTTTGTTGTGTTTAATGGGAACTACAATAAGAATTTAAGGAAGAAGCACTGAAACTTTTTTTAAACCAGACCCCAGTGAGGCCTATATTTTAGATTAAGTGTAGTTAATCTCATTAAGTTAAGAACTAACTTAAGCGTCTAAATTACCTCAACCTACAGAGAAAAGCCAAAGAGATCTGATACTCAATTCATTACAAAACATCTAAATTTACCAAAACAAATGATAAACAAGTTACAGCTCTCAGACCCTATCCATTTCACACATATAAAGAACATTCCTTAGTGATCATCTCATTCGGAGAGCAGAATCTGACAATCTCAGGGTTGAGAGAATGCCTTTTTCTTAGAGAAAGGATAAAAGTTTCTACTGTACATTTGTTTAATACCTCAATATTAAACATACCAATGTCTGTCGCAATGGTAGAACCATTTATTAGTGCCAACACAGGGCCCTTTTGGGTCATGGAATAGTTAACTCTTATAGAAAACAATGCTCTGCAACTCTGTTCAATTCCAGCTACCAGTTTTCCCAGACGATGGTTTTGTTATCTGTCAGCTGGCCACCTTCATCATACACTGACCTAAAATTCATTGTGGGTAGGGCTGTGTTGTTCCCTGACAATGGAAATTGAAACTACTCCAAGCTGAAGCAAACGTTCAGCCTGATCAGAGAGGCAGAAAGGAGTAACGACAGAGATGAGGTGGTGGGCATATGTCAGAAATGTCAAAGCAGTTCCAGATATTGTCATACCTGTATCCTCTGGGAATTAACTTTTATTTCAATTAGGTATGAATAAAATCCTATTAATGTTGTGCTTTCAATTCATGGAAAGCAAATTACTTTGTTTACAAAGGAGCAAGAAAACTGTACAGAATATCACAATTAATACTTCCATACTGGGGTACATACAATATCATTTCTAATGTCCTTACTAAGAGACCACTGAGACTTTTATAAACTGCTACTGAATACCTCATGGAGTATAATACTTTAAAAATGAAAGAAGCTAATCTGAGCTATAAGATCACACTGTAGGTAACTGCATTAGTTTCACTCTTACACCTCACTGGTAAAATTACCAGTTGTGCAAGATGGGGCTTGGTTGCTCATGAGAAAACAGCTTACTCTGCAGTCCAATCCTGCAGGAAAGGGATCTACTTATTTCCAAGAGGGGTAAGGGAACTTCCCCAGCTTAAAGCTGTTCATTTATGCTCGGCTCATTGGAGCGCAGCATACTCACAAAAGCATCTGATTTTTTTCAAAGTTTAGTGTTTGATTGATTTGTTTGTTTCAGTTCAGCTCAGATCAGTTACTCAAGATACAATACTTGATATTCTGCAGTTCACAATGTTGACGGAATATGGGTGGAACAACTGAATAAAAACATTCAGTAAATTAACTGAAAATCTCATTTAAAAAACAGTTTTCACATTTCAGAACAGCTGGGTGACAAATGTGACGTCAGCTTTTAAAAGGAGATATGAGATGAAGCACTATGAACTTCCAAGCCACTACTAGAAAAATTAGTAGAAACTGAGAAATAAGATAATTCATGGACACTTCGGTAAAAAGTCACTGCTTTGTAAATAGTTAAACAGAGGAAAATTCTGCCTTACAAATTTATTACTGTTCTTAAAAGAGACCAAGCATATAGATAGAGATGGGTAAATAGATATACTCTGGTTGAACTTCCAGAAGACTTTTGACAAGGTCCTTCATCAACAGATTTTAAGAATTAAAGAACCCATTGCATAAGGTCTTTGCAGAAGTCAGCAATCAAAACCAAAAAACCTGAAAGCAAAGCTTAGGAGTAATTAGTTATTTGTTTATTACATAGCAAATAGTTTCTTGCAATGAGTGGAGGTTCCAGATGGAGTTCTGTTGGGTTCCACTGCAGAACCTCTTCTGGGACCTACATTACTCCATCATAAAAAATGGAAAAAAGAGTGAGCAATGAGGTGTAGATGTCAGCCACGACAGATGTAAAAACTAAAACAGCAGACTGTGCATGAACTGCAGAAGGACCCTGCAAAACTGAGTGACAACAATATCAAATGAAATCCAATACAGACAAAAGCAGATTAACTTATAGAAGTACAAACAGAATACCACACTAAAATGAACTGTTTAGAGCGGCCCAGTAACCATTAAGGACTGAC
This sequence comes from Melanocharis versteri, assembly GCA_013397845.1. Taxonomy (NCBI): domain Eukaryota; kingdom Metazoa; phylum Chordata; class Aves; order Passeriformes; family Melanocharitidae; genus Melanocharis; species Melanocharis versteri. The sequence continues at coordinate 1,144,481 of VZTG01005545.1, read as the reverse complement.
AATCTCAAGGTTATGGCAGACTAATCCACGGGAACTCAGCTCAATAGAAGTCCCCACAGTAAATGACATACTAGACATTAGTTATAGTATGAAGAATAAAGCAGAGTATGTGGCATTATGAGAATAATGCAAGGTTTTGTCACACTAAGGACTGTGCAGCTCTAGTCCCCTCTGTTCAAAGAGGACATAATAGACCTGAAAAAGTTTCCAACTGGGAAAAGAAGAAAGGACAAAGCTATGATACAACAGAAGTTGTATGAGGAATAGCAAAGTAAACTAAGACCCTTCAGTCTAGATACAACATAATTTAGGGGAAAATATTCAAAATCTAAAAAATCATGTCTGGAATAAGAGTGGACAAAAATTGTCTTTCACCATCTCTTCCAACAGCCATCTAACAAAGCTAGTAAGTAACAAGCAAAAGAGAGGTACATCTTCACACAGTGAAGTAGCAAACTTTAAAAATCCTTGCCATAGAATATTGTGGATGCTAAAAGTTTAGTTTTATTTCAAAGACTGAACAGGAATCCGGACAAAGCAAACACTGAGAATTTCTAAGTATGCAGAAACCATATCCAGCTCAGGCAGGCTCCTTAGCTGAAAACAGCTGAAGGGAGTGTGAGGGAGAAGCATCAGACGCTTGTTTAGTTCTTCCTCGCCCAGGACAGTAACTTAAAACCACTGCCTGTGCCTGCGGTAGTGATATCTAGACAGATCTTCTAATGGACTCAGAATGGCCTTGCATCTTTTTGGGTCTATTTGAGTAGGGGCTGTGAACAAAAATATTATAGGATCTACTCTTCTATGCCCTAGATGTCATACTACTGGCTTTAAAGGTGTGACACAGCATCTGTTTTCTTTCCTGTCTGTTTTTAAGACATCAGGTTACTGTGTAAATATATTCCACAAAGAAAGGCTCAATAAAAGAAAAGGAAATATTCTCTAGATTTATCCAGAGGGGAAACTACTGACAGACAACACAGAGAATGGAAATTTTCAGTTCCCTTGAAGTTGCAAAACAGAGCTTAAAGACTAACTAGCAAATTAGATAAAAGAATGTAAAAGTAGACATACAGGATGCTAAACATAGCTAGAAGCAGTGGATAAACAGATAATGAGGAACCTAGTGGGTTTTGTGGCAAAGTTACATAATAAGAAACAACTGCACATGTCCTAAGAGAAGTTCAAGGCAAGGTTTACAAAACTGGGGGCACTCAGTGAATATAACCACCAGAGACCCCTTTAGATAACACTCGAGGACCATTAAAGGACTTCTAGTAAGGGGTGGAGGCCTGTAAATTGGTTCTAGGAGAAGTGAAGTTTATGTATTAGCTAGGAAGTACATTGTAATGAATATGTATGATCATGATGGAATAAATACCTTGTTGTGAAGTTTCATGACACACATTGGATTAGAGGAAAAATCCTCCGAAGGTATCCAGCACTGTAATAAAGAATGCCTGCATTCCAATACTTCAAATTGTGTTAGAAAGTTTATTTTCTAGCTGATTTCAGCATCACTACATGCTACAACTGATTAAACGATATATTTCTAAAGGAGAACATTATCCAATTCTAGGCTTAAATGTCAGACACACAGCACTATTCTGTAACACTTCACTGTCTTCTAAGCGCTCTTACACAAAACTCACTGGTTTTGTTCTAGTTTGAATAAAATATATAGCACAGATTTTAACCATGACTTGCAGCATGTCTGTAACTCCAGTTTGGCCCCAGAACACAAAGCTAAGAGATGCCTGTTCCCTGCTGGCACAGAAACATCCTAAAAGTAAAAAAACAAAGAGGAAAAAAATGCAGCTTGAGCAGATGGTCCCTTGCTGATGGCTATCCCTTATTAAAAAGTATGCCATCCCCCTTGGGATCAGGTTCCTTTTATATGGAAGAGTCTGTGCATACAATTTTTTCTTTCCTGATTTGTTTAGAACCGTATATTCCATCTTGTCTGATTTTACAATTTCACCTCCATAGAGCAACATCTTGTAATCCACAAGAATGTCCACAACAAGCTGCTCTGGCAGGACTTCATTCTGTAGTTCTCATACTCTGCTGGACTTGCCAATGTTTCATTCCAAACAGTTTTTCATTCTGCAAATATCAATTGAATTGGGCCCAGTATGTTGCCAAATAAACACCTACTGTCTTAAGGTATGTATCTTTGGCAAGCAGGATCCTGTTTGATCCTATCTTTTCCCGTGTTTTGCAGGTGACAAAGAGCACCACATTATATGCTTGACATGTATTTCCCTACTTGCTGATTTTACAATTGATTATTTGGAAGAGAAGAGAAAGGTATACTGGTCAATCATAGAACCACGAACACAGCTGTAAAACATGCAAATATGACATGGATATGTCTTGCCTGACAATGAGCATTATTTATGGCACTGTACAAAGGAGTGGGGTGGTTGTATACAAGCAGGGCATAATTTCTGGTCAAGGCAAACAGATGTCAATCAAAACACAGCAACTGTGATGACTGTAGGAGTGGGAAGTTCTATCTTCTAATAGGAATCTACCGAAGCGAAATAAAGGCTGGCCCTGAAAATGTGCTGGAGAGACAGATGAGCCACTTAATGACAAGTGCAGATATATAACATACTGGCCATGACTAAATTTAGTCTCTAAGTTGGAAAAAAAAATCACTTTTAAAACTGGTTAATTTCAGACTAGTTTCAAACTGGGGTCAAAAATCCACTTAGGAACACTTTAGGGTATACATCACTCATGATTCTGTCCAATCCATTATTCTTCTTCAGATTTTTATATTTATTCTATTATTTATGTTTATTTTGAGCAGATACTTTACAAATTAAAAACTTTATCTATCTTCAATAGAACTTTATCTATCTATCTATCTTATTCTATCTTGAGTAATAGTACCAAATTCCTAAAGCAGGGCACAGAATTAAACTACGGAACAGCAGGTCAAAACTATATAAGCAAGACTGATTTATCTATTTATTACAGCAGGGAAGAAAACAATTACCTGCCAGAGTTCCTCTTGAAATCGTTTTTGGTCAATATTTCAACTAGCGACCTGAATACTGGCATAGAAAAGAAACTTATTTAAACATAAGACACATAAAGGCTCAGAGATGATATGGGAGTATGTTGAGGGGCAGGAACAGAATTCAAAACAAACTGACACCATAACACAAGGTCTAGAAAGGCAGGACAACATTCAGCAAAGGCATAAGCAAAGTACTACACCCAATAAGTCACAACCTACTGAATAAATTCAGGCTGGAGAACAATGGGGTAGGGAATTTGGCAGGATCAATCTGTGAACCATAGCAGATCACAGGCTGAACTCTGTCAAGAATGTCATATGGCTACAGGATAGACAAATGCCGTAACGGGTTACATAAGTAGGAGTGCTCTCCTGAGGACAGCTGAAGGAATCCTTATGCTGTTCTCAGCTGTAATGCTCCGGCAGCTCCTTGCTCAAGATGAGGATCTCTTAGAGAAACCAGAGTCAAACAGTAAAACTGGCCAATGAAAGCCTCACTCGTGTGAAAAAAAGGAAAGGACTGAACTTGGGTGGAAAACGGAAGTCTGGAACAAGGAAATGCTACAACTTTTCTGATGTTGCTACTCTTTACATTAATAGAGAAACAAGAAACACAAGCTTTGAATTGCAGAAACTAATAACAGTTTTGACTTTACCAGGGCAAATAGTATAAGAAACCACTAAAACCACTAGTTCCACTGACACTGTGGAGCTTCCTTACTGAAGACCTTTGAAAACTGGTTATGTATGTACCAGGAAACATGTGTACATAGCTGGTTTTCCTTAAAGGCACTGCAATGGACAAACCAATCTGTAGTGATTTCCCTCTTGCCCTTCACTTCTATAGCTTTAGCCATTGTCAGTCAGAGGCTGTCATACCAGACATGAATGCTGTCATACCAGAGGTAAGATGCACTACTGATTTACCTCAATGTTTTACAGATTTCTTCCAGTTCTTCCATTTAACCTAGTCTGGTCCACTTCTGTACTTTGTTTGAGAGAAGCAGTTCACACAAACATTGCCATTTGTAATCTGCGCTTGCAACTAATTGTTGTTCTTAAAAATATAATTTAGTTTGTGTTTGCCTAAGGGCTTTAAATAAAAAAACCATCACATAATTTGTAGTTTGACCACTATACTGTTAAACAAGATTATCATCTTCCCTCATTTTGCAGCAACATACAAAGACTACTAGATTGCCTTTATGACCAGAAACCGTTCCTTTTCTTCATCCAGCTCCTCATGAAAAGCTCACACTTACCAGTACTAAGTTCTGTCCTCTCTCCCTCCTCCCTCTCATTTTTAACTGCAGAGATGAGAAAACTACTACTAAATATGAAGAAATAACCATGGAATGCCCTTTGTAGTCTCCAATATGTTCAGCTGTACTGCTGTGGCATTACGAGCATTTGCAAAATTTTTCAAAATATTTTCTAAACATTTGTCTACTGGTGGTTATTTTCCACCACCTCAAATGCACTTTTTTCCTGCTACATGTAAGAGAAAATTCAGTTTTCCTTGGTGTATTTGTGTAAACCCACTTTATATATCTGCATATGCATACAGCTTAGACTACACATAGCTTTAATTCTTTTAATATCATTGTCCTGATACTTAGTACTTAGAACTCAGGACTTCATTAAACTTATTACAGGTATTAAATCTTAGTAATGTATACTCTGTTTCAATGCTGTGAGCACACAGGTTCTTAAAAGATATGTTTCTTCTATTATCCATCTATATTATGGGGTACTTGAACTTCTTTGCACAAAGGCCTATCATCTTGCTTTTTTGAGACATCCATGTAAAGTGGTAGAGATTTTGGCAGCAAACTCCTTCCTCTGCTGAAGACAACAACCTTAGTTTAGGCTTTTTATCTCAAAATTTATTTCTGCCTTCTATCAGGAATAGGTTTGGGAAATGAAAAACAGCCATTCCTCTGATTCTTTCTATCAGTTGACCTTGATACACAATGTCTTCTCTGTGACATCAATGGAATGTCAGGTTTGAAACAAACTGTTGAAATGAACATTTGAAATATTATTTACTAAATCTTTGTGTGATCTGCTGGCTTTAAATTGACACTCCCAATTAAAACAAACAAACCCACCACAAAACACTTATTGGCAAATGACACCATCATTTACATTATTTGGAAAACCAAGTCTGTTTACCTTACTGTGATTCCTGAGGCACAGCTCAAGCTCAGAACACCTAGGTGCCTTTTGGCCAATAGTGTGTATTCCTTGCAGGAAGAAAATTAGAGCAATAGTGTGGTCTGTCACTTGCGAAGGGCAGGGAATACGCTACTAAATTCTGAAAGAGATCAGAAAAGTAAAATTCCTGGAAGAATACTATTAGGAGAGGAAAGATATGATGTGGGAAAGTGCTCACCCATCCTCGGCTCTTGTCTAGAATCAAGAAAGAAGAAAGGAAGAGCAGGATCTGAAGCTTATTATTGCAGCATTTCTCTCCCTTGTTGCAACCACAGATATCTTTATCTCTTCCATTCTTCCATCACCTTTGGGGTATCAACTGTTTGTTTCTCCTGTGCTCCTGAACCTTCAAGGAAAATCCACTGCCTGAACAAGAAACTCCTGGCACCTGATGACAGCAAAGTAGTCACAATATTTAAACGGACTGTACAAAATGCTACACAGACGATAAGCTTAACCCTTGACAGCTGCCAACAGTGAAAGAAATGTTCCTGAATGTCTGTGACGGATACTTTGCTCTAAGGGAAAGGTCTGCTTTGTTTAGTCCCTGCAAAATAGAAAACATGCCAGCAAAGAGGTGCTGGGGGATGCACTATACCCCCAATTGCTCCATCCAGCATGGAACCTAGAACAACTCCCTGGCTGCTTTACACTACACTACCTTATCACAGTCCCAGAAGGCTTGCAAGTCCAGACCACCATCTTAGAAGACCCATGCAAAAAGAACAATGCAATCATTTTTCTTGCTAGAGAAACTATTAATTGCACTTCAAGGGTAGGTCAGAAACGTCTACATTGGAAAAGGGGGAAAGAAGTGAACTCTAGGCATTTAAGTCCTGATATTACATGTTTGTGTAATTTTGAAGTCCAATGAAGCACAGAAGACATACCTCACATTGGTGATACAGGAAATACAAGATAAACAAGAAGTATGTCAGAGCAAATTGTAGGAAACAGGAAACAGAACATGTAGCCTGGAAAAACAGCATTAAAGAGGACTCTTTCTCTGTCATGCTGTGTTCTCTAAAAATTAATGGAAAATTCCTCTTTTCAATGAACAGAGAAGCTAAAGCTTTGAGTATTCATAACAAGACACGGAGACCACAGAAGTCTGAGAGCAACAAAAGTTTACCAGAAGCTGTGAGAGAAAGAGTTCTCAATTGCTCACCGGCAGGTCATCTCAGGGCCTCTTAACCTAACTCTATTTCTGATTGACTAGTCCAGTCATTTAGCAAGCCTTTGCAGCTTTGCCGTGGCAATGAAAGTTACTTACGAGGTATTTCAAGACTCAACCGGATATTCTCCAAATCACACAAGCATCAAAAAACAGTAGGTTAAATTCCTTCTGTTACCAGGAATGCACTAAATAACAAAAACTGGGAGAAGGGATGATGTCCAGGATTTACGATTCAGAGCCTTCTTGGGTCTACCATCTTGTCTCCACTGATCAACTTGATGTACCTTTCAACGCCATCTTTCCACAAACAAAAAATTAACAGAATGGTCAGTGGGAATAAGACCTTCAGAACCCCTCTTTTCCACTGTTTCCTTCAGCTCTAACCAAGCCATTAACTGTTGTGAGAATACTCCTGACTCGCAACTATCTGACCTTCATTTTTATACAGTTTCACTGCTTCTTATCTTGAATATTTTAAATAGGTTATTTTTCCAGGTAATTTTTAAGTTGGTTCTTTGGTCCAGCTGCAGTGTAGTTTTGATTTAGCTTTTTGCACATTCTTTTTAAAGGTGAGCTCATAAATTTAATGCAACCAAAAATATTATGCCTATTGTGTAACTCTATGAGAAAATTCTGCATATTGGTGTCTCATTTTCAGAGCATATTCAGCAAAGAAAATGTCTTTCAGCATCTCACACAAAACAAAATTTTTCATTGCTTGCAATTGTCTCTCAATAATAACCAATAGATTATTGCCCTATTCTCATCTTCTCTTTGCACTTCCTGTTTTGTGTCAAATATTTTCCTGCTTTTCCAGATCTATGAAAAAAGCTCACTATGGGCAAATCCACCTCATCCGTCCAAGCTGCTCCTGATTCCCTTCCTCCAAAAGTTAATTCCTTACTCCATTTACCCATCTTTATCTAGACACACAGTCTACTCTTTTCTCATCCATTTACCTAGTAAAATATTTTTCAGTTCTTAATTACTTATATTCTCTATTTTCTCTCATTCTCATCTGTACACCTAATCTGTAATTTAGCCAATACTGGTATCTCATAGCTGTATATAGACACTTTCACCGACACATAAGAAACAACAGAGACTTACTACATTCTTTCCTTAATTCAAGATGGGGTTTACATACACAAAGTACAAAAAGGCAGGCTCTGAGCTGACCAGCCAGCCTGACAAAAGAAAAAATGGGGAAAAGTGCATCCTGCAACTGACCGTTGCTTATTTTGGCACTATAAGGGCCCAGATAGGAATAGAAACATCTTGAGCAAAAAATGTATAAGACTAAAAAGAAAGCCAATGCAAAACATTTTGGTTCCTAAATGGTAGTTTCAAGGTAGCACTTCAATTTTGACATGAAATCTTCCTCCCAAATTTTAGTGCCTCCAGCTGGAAGTAGTACTGCCTGCCTGCTCAAGCGCTCCACAAGAGAAGTTGGTACTCAGTTTTTTCTGAGTAACTGCATCTTTACACATCATGTTTTGTGCTACCCCAGTGACATTTTCCAGCTTTTCTCATGTAAATTATTTATCTTAATTGACCACACAGCTGTCTTATTCAGGCTTGCAATGAGTGGGAACATTGAGATGTACTTTAAACTTTTGATTCAATGATGTAGTAAGTGGGAACTCGTTTTAAAACACAATAATAATCAGGTCTTACTTTGATTTGGTTGATATGAAAAGCCTGGAGTGTAAACACAGCTGCATTTTTGTAAATCTCATGTATAAAAGGAAACCTTCTGTACCTGTAAATGCTCATTTCTAACCTTTCAATTCATGTAGAATAAACTACTGTCTAGAAAGAATGTACTTGGATGTTTGCACCCAAGCATGCAACAGGACTGTTTATTTTTTAGGCTCTCACCTTGTAAACCCTACATATGCAATTCGTATTTTGAGAACAACTGCGAGGAAAGCCTAGAACACCGAGTATAAACTCCACAAGAAAAAGTGATGTTAGGACATTTGAAAGAGAACTGCGCCTAACTGTAGAAGGGGAGCATTTTTCAGTGCGACGGGATCCAGTGAGAACCAGGTGTTTACTCACTTGCAGTTCCTGAACCTGACTGGATCCAAGAATTTTCTGGCGTGGTGATGTCTGGATCTAGCCAGCCCAGGTGTGGCCCCGGCCCCAGCAGCGCGCTCCCGCTCCCCGCGGAACGCCGCCGGCAGCCGCACGCCTGGCAGCCGCTCCGGGACACCCTGCCCGCCACCGCCTCCTTCCGCACGCCCGGCCAGCACGGGGGTCGGGACGCCCTCCGCGGCGAGCCAGCGGCCGCGGCTGCCACGTCCTGGCTGCCGGGGNGCGGCCGCGGGGCCGCCCGTCCCTTGCCCTCGTCGTTGTCCCTGCCCCGGCGGCGCAGGGCGGCGGCAGCGGACCCTGCCCGCCCGCCCGCCGGCCGGTGCCCGCTAGGAAGTAGTTGTGAGTAGCGTTACCTGTCCTATATTGACGTATCCGTATTTGCTGGCTATCCTGTTGGCCTCCGGGAGCCCCCCGGTTATCCGCACAGCCCAGTGGTTGGTGTAAAGGCGCGTCCTGCAGGCGGGCAGCAGGAACCCCAGCACCAGGGTGAGCCGGCAGAGAAGGTCCCCGCCGCCTCCGCCTCCCCAGCAACAGCGGCGCTTCCAGCCCATCTTCTCCTCGCACGCAACCCCCACAAAACTTCTTCCTTCTTCCGAGGCCCTTGTCCTCCCCTCCCTCCGGGCGGCTCCGGCGGTACGTCCTCCGAAGTTAGCCCGAGGAAGAAACTAGGAAGAGCTTGGAGTAGTGCATTGAACCGTCCGGGGGTTAAATGATGAGGGGTGGGGAATAGTGGTTCTGACCAGTGATTGCTGCTGTGCCCTCTTCCCGCCGCTCTCCGGGGATTAAATAACTTGCTTGTGAGAGCTTCTCTCACTGTTCCTGAGCGCCAGCTTCTCCCTCTATCCCTAGCTACATGGGAAGTCGTCTCTCCGAGGGGAGGAGGGGTCCTTCTCCCTCTCTCTGCGTTTCCCTCCGCTCTGACTTCCTTCCCCCTGCCAGCGGTCTTCTGCCTCCTCTCCCGCGTCTGGCTTTTCTTCGCCTCCACTCGCTCCCTCTCTCCGGAATCCGGGAGCAGTGCGGCTGCGGCGGCAGGCGATGTGTGAGTGTTGGCAGCTCAGAGCCTCAGTGCGCTCCGGCTCGGCCACCTCCCTCTCCCCTCCCTCCTCCTTCTCCTCCGCCTCCTCTCCCCGCCCTCGCTCCCGCAGCGCCGAAGGCCAGGGGAAATGGCAGCCGCGTCGGCGCCGGGTCGCGCCGCTGTCCGCGCTGCTGGGCCCCGGGCTACGCCTGGCCTCGTCAGCCGCCGCCCCCGNCCAAGAATTTTCTGGCGTGGTGATGTCTGGATCTAGCCAGCCCAGGTGTGGCCCCGGCCCCAGCAGCGCGCTCCCGCTCCCCGCGGAACGCCGCCGGCAGCCGCACGCCTGGCAGCCGCTCCGGGACACCCTGCCCGCCACCGCCTCCTTCCGCACGCCCGGCCAGCACGGGGGTCGGGACGCCCTCCGCGGCGAGCCAGCGGCCGCGGCTGCCACGTCCTGGCTGCCGGGGAGCCCGGCGCTCGCTGCAGGACGAGCTCGTCTTGTAGTACCAGCGCTTTTCAGCTCGGAAGGGGGACGCAGGAGGCTGCCCGCCGCGGAGCGCAAAGTTCAGCCGCCGCGAAGGCAGCGAGGCGGCGCGCAGAGCCGCGGCGGGACGCCCCTCGGCGATGCCCTCCCCCTCCCGCCCCGCGGGCGGCTCCCTGGCCCGCGCCCCGTTTCACACCTGGCTGCGAAGGGGAAGGCCACGGCCCCAAGCTCTCCGGCATACCTGCCCCCGCGCATCACCTCCCGCGGCCAGCGGCGGGAGGCCGGGGCGGCTCCGCTGACCGGCCCGCGGCGGCGGCGGGGCCTGCGGCGGG